>JAOWBP010002392.1:56303596-56336867 GCA_028571105.1 Tragopan temminckii
TTTAGTCACAAAATTAAATGGCCTTACTGCAGGGTGGGGGAAAAAAAAAAAAAAAAACACAAAAACAGAGCAGCTCATGCTGATTTTACCCACAAGTGACAAATGCTCAGCGCTTCAAGTCCCAGTGCTGCTGGAGAAGCCAGATGTTCACAAAAAAAAAAACAAAAAAAACCTGGTGTTGGTTGTGGAGGGCCCTGAAGCTATGAATATGTAGCTCAAGGGAGAGAATCTACATCTTCCAGGCAACTGCTCATCAGGTCTGTAGTACATAAACCCTCTTCCTGGTACAGGAGGACTAGCAAATGCTCTTACATGATGCCTTCCCCAGAAGAAGTAGGTTTTCACCCTATTTCCTCAGGCCAGTAGAATCAGCAAGGTACATGGGATGAACCTGCCTGTAGATCTCTGCAGTACCTCCACAGGAGCTCTGAGGCCTTGCTATAGGATGCATTAAGATAACCACCAAAAATTTGTGGCTGAGTAGGATGCTTAGAGGTCTAATTCCAAGCTACAGCCAGGTCCTGGGCAGCACGGGCAGGCCTTGGGGGGCACACAGCCCTGTGTTGGCCTATTATCATCATCATCACATACCTACATCCAGGCTCAGTCCTGTCCCCCTCCAAAGGCAGAGCATGCTATTTTCTCAATTTAGTCCGAGTAAGGAAGAAACCACTGAGCGCACTGGAACTCAGACCACAAAGCATAATCCTTAGCATTGGCACTCAGCTTGCTGTGTGGCCTGGTTAGCAGAACAGATAGCATATGTGCAAGTTGCAGGGCAAGGTGCTGCCGTTGCTGCCAGACATTGGCTGCAGCACAGACAGACGAGGCTCCAGCTGTTCCAGATTGCCTTGTGTTCCATTTATGTGATTTGGCTGCAAATCCTTTTCTATTCCTGCCTTCCTCTCATCAAGGGTAACACCAGCAACACAGCCAGCTTCTGTGGTTTACTTTGGTCTCGGTGCCCTACACAATCATATACATGCAGCCTCAAAGATTAGATCCTCTGTATCTGCATTGTATCTAAAATTGTAACCAAATGATTGTTTTTACGCTGCTGGTTTGCAACGCCAAGAGAAATACAGGAGCAAGGCAAACTCTACTAGGCTGTGGAAAGTGAACTTGTCAGCTGAACTCTATTAAAGCCCCTTGCTGCTCTGTTACAAGAACAGACTCAATGACTTGCAGACCCAAGTGAAGTTTGCAATACTGAGAATGCCAACAGGAAAGGAAAAGGGCTGTAGAGAATGTGTAAACTGAGCAAAGTAAACAAGAGGAACTGAGATGAAAACAAAGATGAAACTGGAAAAATATTTTTCATGACTTCTAGAGCATTCACATCACTTTAAACTGCAATATTGCAACAATCTGGGATTTATAAACACACCTCAGTGAACTCTTGACAAGAGTAAAAATAAATCAAGCACAATCTAGCCTCAGATCAAGAACTCTCTGAATTAAATGTTTCATATATAGATTTGTGTGTGTGTGTATATATATATATATATATATATATATATATATATATATAGCCTATTCATTTAGCCCCATCCCCATTTAATGTTGCTTAGAGGGTAAGATCCCAGTAGTTATTTGGAAATCAACTAGTTAAATGCCTTATGTATTACCTCCGAGGCTTACTGCTACCTGTGAATCCACAAGCCACATACTTGAGAGGGAAAAGAGCTACAACGACCTATTTTCTGAAGTGGCAAAAGCTCACGTATGACATACTCAAGTAGAACAGGTTCTTTGACTTCTTCTGCATACGATAGATATCAAATCTTAACTCCTACTTCTTCCTTAAAGATTTCACCATATGAACCGTGTCATAGGGATTTACTTTGTTATCCTTTGAAACAGATTCAAAGAAAAACAACTGCTGTGTGCTTACTGCTCCACAATTATTCTGTATTCAGTTATCTCACTCTATAAACCACTACAAGTGATGGCCTTCATATACACATGTATATACTTTGCCCCACAAAACACACTTGGCAAGAGGAAAGGGGAAAAACACGGGACGTTCACATTTTGTCCTCTCCTGATGCATCGGACTGACCTGAGCTAGAAATGACATGACAGAAGGGATACTTGAAAACTTACAAGGAACAGGCTGCTGTATTTGTGTGCAATTAGCGTACAGTCATAACTAAGGTGCCACATTTGCTCCTTATATCTGTCATGAGGACCAGTTTTGTTCTGTTACTGAACAGAAATTACAAAAATCACTTAATTCTAAAAATAATGGTTTCTAATTAGAAAAAAACTCCAGTGTTCCCAAAACATGGTGTCTTTTAAAAATATCTGTAGTGATATCTTATAATTCAGGAATGTTTATTTTTCATGACTAAATGCAGTTAGATTTGTTTCCCTTCACTATAGATCAATCAACTTGTACTAGAGCTGGAGGAAAATCTCCAAAATAGAAATATTGATCAATTTCACTAACGCCAGTTGAAGAATTATTTGTTTTTGCAGAGAAAGGGAGAAAAATGGCTCCTAAAGCAGATGGAACTAATCACTGAATGGAGCTTATATTCCTCCCACAATCCTTTCTAAAATGGAGAAATAAATAACTGTGGTTCTTGAAAAAGAAGACTCCATCTAAATTTCACAGCACGAGCATCAACTAACCAGCTGTGAAAAAATCCCTCCAACGTTTCAGACAGTAACAGCTCAGGGCCTTGACACACTGCTAATAAATCCTGACATGGGGAAATCATCTAAATTCAGAAATATTTGCCCAAAGTA
The DNA here is from genome assembly GCA_028571105.1 of Tragopan temminckii. Taxonomy (NCBI): domain Eukaryota; kingdom Metazoa; phylum Chordata; class Aves; order Galliformes; family Phasianidae; genus Tragopan; species Tragopan temminckii. The sequence continues at coordinate 56,306,351 of JAOWBP010002392.1, forward strand.
TACATTTAAGGATGCAGACAATGAGCCAGCAAATTGTCCAATAATCTCAGAGCCCTCTCCACCTCCCTGTGTGAATGAATGAGGGAGGAGCAGCAGCACTACACTTCCACTCAAATATGCTTAATTCACTGCAGTGATTGCTTTGCTCAGAAACCTCCCCCATCAAGACTGGGAAATGCTGCTCTGAAGTTCCAGTTACCAACAGTAAGGAGAGACACTTCCACAGCCTGTATTTGGGGGTCTGTGAACTATACAAAGGAGAACGATTTGCCAAAGCAGGGAAAACATCATCAGAATTTCATAACTTTCCTTGATATTGGCCAGTCCATAGCACAGAATGAGGGAAAACAAGGAGAAAGTTAGCTCAGCAGCCATGCTTTTATTGATTTTTCAACATCTTTTTTAAGCTCTTTACTTTTCTTAGCCCTCCATTTAATGAGAATAGAATATTGGGCATTAAGTATGTAAGATATTAATACCCTGAGAAACAGAACCAGAAGTACTTTGCCAGTGTGCAGAAATAGCTGCCAGCTGCAGGCAGAAGTGCAGCCACACTGGGTGCTCAGCACTGCACAGATACTACATTGCAGACAGACAAGAAGCAGAGATGGCTCACAGTCATACACCCAGGTTTGCTGAAGCAGAACTAGCCACTTTCCTGTCTGAGCAGCGCCTGGGACATCCTGCAATCAGAAGTTTCAGCTGAGGCAGATATCCCCTGATAACCTTTTCCAACCTATTTCATCTTCTTGTAGCACTGTTCTATATTCTTATCAGCTAAAAATATGATGTTATAGAGAATAATCTTCTACCAAAAAAATACCTTAAAGAAACATAAGATACAGCTCCCTCGTATCTTCCATGCAATTCAACTTCAGGTCAAGAATTACCATCAGGAAACACGTGCCACTGCTTATTTTTTCAGCAGTATTGTACCAAGGCTAAAACAGCAAGAAAATGAAGTAGTTCTAATTCTTCTTAATTACAAAACTTCAAGGACTGTGCATTTTGATCTACACACATACATATTTCATTAGCTGGTGAACTCCAAAGCAAGGAGACCTCTTGCTTCTCCCATCCAGTAATTTAATGCTCTCTTCTACCAGTGCTCAAAGCAAAGAACTGAAAGTAAAACTGTATCTAACTATAAAACGTACTACAGTCTAAAACAATCACGCTATTGTTCCTATTGGCATATTTGCACGTGAACTTTGAAAAGGAATTAAACTTCACAGTTTGGCAAACCTGTGGGACCAGCCTGTGCAACCAGTGCTGCCATGATCTTGCCCCATTCGGGTTGTGAAACTCCCATCACCTGCTTTCTGACCCACACAACCAAATTTTCCCTCTGATGGAGTAGTTTAGAGGCTAAATAGCCATATGAATTTGTGTCATGACATCCAATTTAATCTAATCTAAGATAATACACACCGTACATAATTAGCTTTGTGATTCTTTTTGCACTCAGATAATCGACACCATGATAGCCTATTTCTGGGAACTAATGGGAACCTAGTTTTCTCAATTTCAAATTTTTAACCTTCTTCTAGCTATGATTTCAAAACGGCAAAGAACTGAACTACCAGACTGATCAAATTATTATAAATTCTTGAGTTACGCTTAGAATCCTGAATATACAGTCATTCCTTGCAACTCTCCTAGGTAAAAAGGATGTGAGTGGGCCTTTGTTCGAAGTATTTTCTGCCAAAATCAGGGGAAAGTACATGGAATTCAGCTGAGGGGAAATCATGTATAAGAAAATCTAATTATGACATAAATATAATACATTTACTCCTCTGCCACATGATCATACATTTTCTAGATTTAAAACTATGCCATGAGTCTGTAGTCCATTAATACAGAATGACATTTCAAAGTACATACTATTGGGCCATTATTATCATATTTCCCAATAGGAAGATTTGTACATCTAAAGCCAAATGTTATATATACAGAGGACATGGACTGAGCGAAGGTTTCTGGAGCAGCAAGCATAGATCTACAAAGATTGACTCCATCTCAGGGATGCTCTGGATTCCTTGAACCCTACATGGGGCTGATTTTGCTACCAAATTTCACCCTCATTTTCTTCGCAGAGACAGAAACATCCTTCTGTTACAGTACCATCACCAAGTTTTGAATTACAGCCTTCCCAGAGTAATTTTCGTGGAAAACTTTTGTAAATAGTAATTTTACTCAAGCCAGTTGTGGCATTAAATCTGGTGTATGATACTTTCCCCATTGATGTAAATGGAAAATTTCAATCAACTTCAGACAGAATGAGTGAGATCCTCACATTTAATTTATTGTAGAAATTGACTGTAAATTGTTTACTCAGTCCACACAGATAGGCAAAAGGGAAATATGGAAACATCAAAGCTGAAGCAATACTGAAAACCAATGCTCCTAAACTACCAGTTATACTTTCAAATGAGAGCTAGGAAGTCTCAGGGGTTTTTTTTTCCACTCTTATACTCAGGCTGTTATTTTTATCTTGGCACTGTTCATTTTTGCTATTTCTTTACATCATGTTTGGTGCAATTACAGAGACAGAACTGTGTCAAGTCTCATCTGCACTGTTACCTGCTAACTCTTCTTCTGGGTTTATAACTGCAACCTATTGAATTTGTGTTTAAAACATTCTCGAGATGCAACTCTGGAATTTTCTATTCCCTCTACCAACCTCAGTTCAACTGTACAGAATTTAAATGTTTCATAGTATTGCACATTCTTGCACTGAAGATTACAGCTTGGTAACAGGATACGATCCTGTGTGCAACTTTAATCATTTCAATGCAGATGTCACCACCTATGTTAACCATCTAGATTCCTTTAAAGTCAGAGAAAAGGCTCAGGATTTCCATTCCTGCTCTGCTCCCACCTGTGCCCCTATGCACCTGCCCCAGCCATGGCTCTCCCCCAGGGCTGGAAACACAGACCACACAGGTGTGCATCTGACAGGAAAGCAGGACAATACCAATGCTTCCAATAGAGGAAATGCAAAGCTACATTTTGATCTGAGGTCTCTGGCAGGTGTTTGACCTCAGGTCTCGCACTGCTCCAACAGGGAGCAATGCCCCTCGTTGTTTGTGCTGCACTCCCGTTTGGCTTGCTGTGAGGATGTGGTGTGATTAAGCGTGTTGACATACAGAGTCAGCACGTAATTGCAGCTATTCCACATCTCCTTGCTGTTGTGGCAGAGGGTATATTTAGCCACTACGGTTATGCTCAGAAATGAAATATACAATCAGCTCTCAAAACCTCCCCCCTTCCCTAAGCATAAGCCTGTGTTTGCCTTAAAGACTGTAATATTTGGCGATCAGCTGCGTTCTGAAGCAACCACCCTCTGTGCCACCCGATGCAGACAAATGCTGAATCGCTGGAAAACACAATTCCGAGCCAGTTCTCAAATACTGCTTGTGTCACGGCATGAATTACTTTCACATCGCCCTAGGCAACTGGATCTCCTGCGTGGAAATCCTACCCGAGGTTCCGATGAAATCTCCGTGATTTTTCCCTCCGCTGCCACCACGCTCGGCCAGGAGCAGAGGCCGAACTCTCACCCCAAATACCCCCACCCAAATAGCCCCGGTTATGCGGGAGGGGCAGGGGGAGGACGCAGTTCCACACACCGCACACACCGCCGGGGGCAGCGGCTGCCGAGCCCACCCGGGGGGCTCCCAGTGGGGCTGCGGGCGGCGCCCGGAGCGAGGGCGGCCCCAATGGAGCACCCGGCTCGGCACGATCTCTCCCGACATCCGCAGCTTCCCCTGCGCTGCGACAGCTCCCCGCGGAGATACACAGACATCCCATTTATCTTTCTCATCTTCCAAATGGACAATCCTCGCTCTCCCCGCACCGCGACAGACCCCAGCGCCTTCCCCAGCCCCGAGCAGGGTTAGCGGAGGGCTCGCCTCCTACCTGTGCCGGTGCTCATGGCGTGCAGAGGGGCCGCACCCGCCACCCCGTTCCGCTCCGCTCCGTTCCGCTCCGCCGTCACTGCGCCCCCGCGGGCGGCACCGGGCCCATCCCCGCCCGCCGCCCGCAGCGGGGCAGGCGGCTCCGCCCCACCGCCAGGTGCCCGCACCCCCGGCACGGCCCCGACGCGGCGGGCACCTGGGGAAGTGTAGGCAGCCCCACGGACTACATCCCCCTCCGTGCCTTGCTGCTCCTGCGGGCAGCGCTGCTGCAGCCTTCCCCCCTGCCCCTGTTCCCACCTGCTGCTCTGTGCTCCGCGGGTGAGGTCGTCTTCTGCATCATCCTGCCCTGCTGGTGCGCGGCTGGTGCGTTCGCCAAAGCGAGTCGGTGCACAGGTGCTTTAGCATGTCCCCCGACGCCTGGAGAATGGAGATGAGGGTGTCTGTGCTGTTCCTCGGCTCGGCCTGCACTCCAGGCAGCGCTGCACCACAGATGTCTAGCAGTACAGCTGGTTATTAAGGAGGAAGGCTGTGTTTTCAGCAGCAGGTGAACTCTCACCCATCCTTCGTATTGGAAATGAAAAAGACTCACAGTGGTTTATAGAAGCCAGCCTACCCAGCGTTCCACCTGTTTAAAAATTAACTACTATAGCTTTGGTAGAAACTATGTTTAAAAAAAAAAAAATCAATTTTAAGAAACCTAGATAACTCCAGCTGCAATTACATAACACAGCCTTGCATAGCTCCTCTTATGTGGAGCTCAGAGTTCGGAGCAGCTCAGTGTTGTAGTGGGAGGAAGCAGGACTGTGGGTGAGGTTGCTTTGCATTCAAATGAAGCAAATCTAGGCTTGAGAACACCTGGAGATAATCAGTACCACTAGGAAGACTGTGAATCTACAATGGAGATGAGACAATCTAGGCTGCCCAGAGAGGTTATGGATGGCCCACCCCAGAGGTGTTAAAGGTTAGGCTGGATAGAGCCCTGGCAGCTCGATCTGGTGAATTGCCCACAGCAGGGGGTTGGAACTGGAAGGGATTAAGTTCTTTCCAACCTAAGCTAAGATTCTGTGAATCCAGTGTCCTGTTTCTGACAGTTATTACCAGGGGACATCAACAGAGGAGACTCCCTGAGCCAGGTGTGCATTCTTTGTGTTAAAGAACCTTGCATGCATTTTCTTTCATTATCTTATTCAGTTGTTCTTTGAGTCCGTGCGTGCTTTACAGCACCCACAGCATTCTGCTTGAGGAATTTCACAGTGAACTGTATTGCTGTGAAGAGCCATCTACTTTTTGCTCAACATGCTACTTGCTTTCTTCGTTAGAAGAAACAGCAAACGTACTGTTCCCTATTCACTTTCTCTGTGTCACTCGTGGGTCTGCTCTATCAGATTCCACTCTTTTAATGTAATAACTCCTCCCTTAAAACTCTTGTTTTATAACTTCAGCAGCTGCTATCACTTCCTATCATTAATTGGGGAGTGACTCATTGACGGTTTAACAGCATGTTTTCTTTGCTGCTTTCATTACCTATTTTCCATCCTGCAGTCATCCACCACCCATTTTTCATGGAAAACTTTCTTGGGCTGCCCAGCTGTGCTGAAGTAGCTGTGTTGCTGTTGGCCTTGTAAAGCTCTATTAAGTTGCAGAGCATGCGTGAATATCCATGTGTTCATATATGTTATGTATCACACTAGCAGAAATGTGTAGAGAATCTCAATTGTGGCTATGCAGCATCCGTCTTGTCTTTGTTCTGCATTCATGCTAATGAGATCTGGCTTCCAGCATCACTGCAATTTGTGTAATAATTTAATCATGAAATATCTTTGCATATAATAACCATCATGAGTTCAAGACATTCTCAGAGTGATGCTGGTAAGCCTGTGGCTATGTGGAACTATTGCTTTGAAAGCTAAATGAGATATAACGTGCTGTATTGAAGACAGTGGATATTCAATCAGTATTGGATGTAACAAAAAGAAATTGCTTTAGGGCTGCTGAAGTTTGACTCCTCCTGCACTGCTGCTCAGTGGAAAAGACTACTAAAGCCTTTGCTTCCTCATTGCAGAGAGAACCCCATGTCTATGAGAGGAATTCTGAAGTTCAGACTTATGTTACCAACCAAAATCTCAGGCTAATAAGCAGTCATCTCTTGATAACATTTTTAAAAGAAATCAGCTTGTCCAGGACCTGCGAAGAAGGCTGAAAAGTCAGCCTCCAAAATATCAGCATTTTGCACCACTTCCATCATTAGTGGAAGGTGAAATGGGACGGGACAATCCTGATGATTTTCTTTGCACCAAATCCTCAATGCCATCCTGGAAGAACACAGAAAAAATGTATACAAAAAGGAGTTTACTTTCCTTGTATACAGTTTTTTTCTGGTGTTTCTTCACTAATATTACTCAGGTGAGTTGGAGTAGATGATTGTTAAAGATTCCTTCCGACCCAAACCATTCTGTGATTCTAAGAAATCATAATGCATTTTACTGTGTACGTGAACTGTATTTCTTAAATATATTCACATTTCATTCTTTTACATTAGTTCTACTGAAAAAAAATCTCTTTCTGTTGAACCAGTCCAGCTATCAGAAATGCATCTGTGGCAAATAAGGCAATATGGCTCATATTTCATTTTCCCCACTTCCAGAAAAAAGATGGATATAGTCAGGTTCTTCCTCTAAGGCATTATGTGATATTCCAGTGTGACAGAATTATGTATGGTTTCATGTAAAGGGAAAAGGCATGAGCACTTAGGTATAAGATAAACCAGAACAATCAATAAGGCATACATTCATGAATAGACACAAGCATTACAAGTGTGTGCTTCTGGATATTAAGTAATACTGCAGATTGAAGGTCTGACAAAATATGTATTCTTGCTGAAGCAGCTTGCACTTTTGCAAGAAGCCTTTTGCAAGAAGCCTAGACATTTATTTAATTTTTCCTCAAGTGAAGTTAACCACACCGCAAAGTGTTTCCCTTTCTTAATTTTCTCATTTTTATTGCTCTTAAAAGTCACAAGAGTTCAATGGTTGTAATATTCAATTACTAATAATGATATTTAAAATGCAGTTTTGCAGCAAGACTGTTATACAATATAATTATTCAGTGTTTTTCTTGAGAAAATCCAGATGAAGCAAACAAAAAAGTTGGGTTTTTTTGTTTCGTTTTGTTTTTTTTTTGTTGATTTTTTTTCCTGGCATTCCTCATATTTGCAACAATGTGGAAGCCATAGGCTTCCCAGTAAAATTATTTATTTTATTTAATTTTTTTTGTCTGCAAAGGTTTTTAGGTCACTGCCAATAGAATTTGAAAGCAGCTCATTGGTGGGAACTTGATGCTCTGCATGAGGAATGAAGCAGAATCCTTATCTCTTCAGTACCAAAAAAAGAAAAAAGCTTAATTGTGAAAAACCATTAATTATTTTCTTGTACAGTATAAAAAAAGACTGCAAGTTCAAGCATCTGTTTTACCTGATGATGAAGGATGAGAAGTTGGAACTCTCCTTCACGTTCAAAGCTGATGTGGTACCACGGGGTATTCAGGGCAGCACGGTGTGAAACCTAAAAAATAAAATAAAATAAAGAACTGAGATAAGACGCCAAGAAACTTTGGCATTTCTTTACTTTTTTTTGCCTGAAATCTAATTGTTAGATTTGCATTCACTCCAAGATGCTTTGACAACTATTGGATCTCTTGAAAGATGAAAAGCAGTCTTGCAATTTATAGTAATTTGTTTTGAAGAGCTTGTGTCTTAAATGACAAATTATCCCTCAAATGCTTGCCATAAATTTCCAGAAATTTGTCATTTTCCCATTACTTCAAAAATAGCAATTCTTTTCTATCACAGAAGACTAAGAACATGGCGTCCCATAGCCTCATGGCCCCCCTTTTGCTTTTTGCTACCTCTCTTTTGTTTGAAGAAACCTCCCTGAATATCTGTATGTTAAAAACATTTCTGTTTTTATTTTCAGTCTTGTCTCTCAGGAATTCAGGACTGGACTGCTTTGGGTTACAACCTCAGGTACTAATTGTATGTCTAATCCTCAATTCAAGTTCCTGTCTGCAGAAAGAGGTTGGAACTAGATGATATTTGAGGTCCCTTCCAACCCAAGCGATTCTATGATTCTAAGTTATGAATTGTTCAGTATTTAGGCTAGCATATTCAGACTACTATATCAGGGAATTATTGGCTCTAGGAGAGCTGACAAAACCTGCAGGCTCATGTTTGCAATCTGTGGGTGCCTGTGGCAGTGCGTACCACTCCATCTTGTGCCTGGAATTGTCGTGTGCTGCTGTGGGCATTGATAGTAAATAAAACATAAGTCAACCTGAAGTTTCCAAAGAGTAGCAAGCTGGGATCTTAAAATGAGATTCTGGCTATGAAAATAAATGTCTGGCTATTTGCTAAGCTAGATGTACACGTTTAGAAATAATGAATTAGTGTGAAGCTGCTGTAATGAAATAATAACAGAGCACTACATAGAGTTGTCTGCACTGCAATGTCAAGATGTCAGTAACAACTTCTATGTAGAGCTCCTCTCACTGTGGGCAGAATAAAAATACTACATCAGCAGTTTTAAGTTAGAATTCAATTACCCATTGCAAACCTAAATGCGTTATGATCAGTAGGTGAAATACAACTCCAAGGCAAACTTTGCAAACAGAAAGAATGGAATAACATCAAAGGGAGCAATGGCAGAGGATGAAAGAAATCTCTGTTACAACGAGACAATCAAGGACTGTTCTCTCATGTCAGCAGTTAGCTTTTGGGAAGTTGGTCAGAACAAATAAATTGTAATATGGGAGACTGCTGTGTGTGACAGGAAGTCTAGCAGGTAATGCTGGCATCACTGTGCAATTTATACATGAGAATGACAACCACATTGGTTATAGAAATAAAATGTGCAGAAATATAAAAACAACGAATGGTTTGAGGAAGAGCCAAGATAAGGCATGAATAATTGAAAAGTCACAATTGCACATGCAAAAACATTGAGGAAAATTGAATTTGAGAACAGCAAATGAAATCTGCAAGGATTCCAGTGCAACATTACACTGTTGATGTAGCCAGCAGAATCAGCCTTCCTGCCTGTAACCTTGTAAATAACTTTGTGCTTTCTGGAGCAAGCAAAGCGACAACCCTTATACTGTCCCCTTTGTGCCTGTTGCAGAGGGGTTAGCACTCATTAAGCATATTGTGATCCCTTGCAGATGTGACTCCTTGATCAAATTGCTGTTTATGTGAAGCTACAGCTTCTCATGTCACGTATATGATTGTACAGCCCACTGGCCCTGGGACAATATAACTCTGTACTCTGCAGGACTGGCTGATATATGCTGGCTTCCCACCATTAATCACACATTGCATCTCTAACAGTTCTACTGTAAAAGAAACGCCATGCCATGTTAGCAGAATTTAGGCTCTTACTGGGTGACGAAATTCTCACATAGCACCATGTGCAAGTGAGGCTTTGCTGGAGGTCCATGATAGCTTACAGAAGCTTTCACCACTCTCTGCCAGGGAATATACCTGTCCTGAAAGCATCAGCCCCCAGAAAATGCTGCTGTGACAGAACACTTCTGTGCATTTCCCCTGCTGCAGCAGAGCTGTCGTCTGCTATCAGTACTGCTTCCCAGGTTCAGTGATACAAGCTGAAGTTCCCAATCTTTAGGTAATGACCTATCTGAAAGACTGCTTATAGGTCTAAGCTGAGGTTTGTGGATAGTGTATGCAGAGAAATCCACAGGAAAATAAGGAAAAACAGAAGAATAACATGTATGAATTCCCAAATACAGGAAATAAATTGAATAAACATTACTGAATATAATGTATTGACATAAGACACATACTGTATATTTTATGTAGTGAGCCCAGAATGTGTTAACGCTTATTATAAATTTTCTTTTTAGTTGAATGAGCATGAATGTCGTCAAAATCTGTTCATAGCATGCCCCCACATAGTCATACCTTAACATAACTGTGGTCTATGATTGCACTAACAGAGAAAAATAATAAGCATCTCCACTCTCAAAACTGAAAGACTTATATTTATGTAAAGTATATTTCACTGAATCAAAAGTCCATAAATAGAGCCATAAGGTGATTCAAAAGCTGAAATTCAAATTGGAAGCACCTCAAGTTCTGATCATTTTCAGATCCACATCAGAAAATCATATACTGTGCCTCAGATCTTCTCCATTAAATAGAAAATCCTTACTCTTATTTCACAAGACTTCTGTTGTGCTGTATCTTTAAAGATTTTATTCTTTCTCTAGAAAATGCCACATGAATCGCGTCAAGGTTAGATATGGAAGTAGCAGAAAGTGTTGGCCTTGTTATGTTTATTACCATTGTTTCGTAATTCTGAGTTGTGGTGTCCTTGGCCAAATACACAAAAGAGGGAAAATGTTCCTAGGAGAAGTTGTAACTTCAGATCTGCGGACAGAGCTACAACAAATGGGCACTGTTTTGCACACGAGCCCTTCTTTCAGATCTCAACTAGGTGGCAGCAGTATTTTGGAAAAATCCCAAGCTTCTCTGCTGGCTTTACATGGGTACAGAAATTTATGGTTTTATGTTAAAGTCAGAATTATCAATGTAGAATTCTGTGTTTTGGAGGTCTTTCGGGGACAGGAGACATTAATCCCAAGAAGATATTACTTTGTGCTACCCTGAACAAAGGGAAAACTCTCACGTGGCATACCACTAGCATTCACTCCATTGTACACAGAGGTTACTTATGCTAAACTGCATTGCATCTCATGAGTGGCACAAAGACCATGTGATAATAAATCACAGTTTTATGACTATAACTAGAATGGTGGCTCTCCATCACTCTGGGTCCTCCAGGCATTCCCTCAGGCATGTTCTTTTACAGAGCATAAGCAGAGCCCAAACCAAACCTTTGTTTTCACTCAGTCCATATCAAAATATCTATCCTCCACGCTGGATGCTTAAATCAATATTTATTTCCTCAATATCAAAATCTGCATTCTGTGTACACCCAACCTCCAATAAATAAAGTTTTCTCATAATATGTTTTCTACCACCAATCAGAACCACAAACCAGCTAAAATTTTAGCACTGAAGATTTTGTCACACAGCTGAGTTTTAGAAGTCTTTTCATCCATCACAGAAATGCTTTAGCACACCAGCCAGAGAAAAAAGGAATATATAGAGAAAACTACAAGAAAGTTCATTAAATGTTATGCTTCTATGCAAATCCTTAGAAGGGAAAAGAAATTGAAGCAGAGCAATTATTCATTGCTACTCCTTGTTCTATTATAATATTCATCTTTTGTTAAAATCACGTCCTTCTCTTCCACTTTGGCTTTCAGTCCTCACAACAAACGCATTCAAACGTACTGAAATCAATATGTCATCACAGAGTTATTTCTTGGGTAACTATAGGAAGGTTACTTTTATTATTTTCTTTCCGCAAGAATTTACTCTTATTTCTACCAGAAAACTTCAAGCAGCTGGAAATGTTAATGAAAAATCAATCCACCTGATTATAAAATGAAGTGCCTGTTTTCCTCTCAGTTACCAATAATGTTATAAAAGGGAGCTTTGATGTTAGTGAAGATGAAGAAAGGTCTTCTGGGCCTTATATTGAAATTTAGGTAGAATGAAATTGGGACAATTGTTATTTCATCTTTATTATTCCTCTTAATAGTTGGAGTTTTGTAGAAGAGTGGTGCTATTACCTCCTTATTAAAATATTATATATGTTCTCTGTATTCTTCAGGCTTTGTTTTTCTAAATAGGGCTTGTTAATTCTCTTGGTGAAGACAAGACATTAGGAACTCAATTAAAAAAAAAAATAATAATAACGCTAGCAATGATAAATTAGGAAAAGCTCATTCCCTGTCCTGGAGCTTGTGGGTACAGACTCTGATGGCTTTGGTTTGGGGGCAGAAATAAAAGCTTTCTGTGGTACATGTGACTAAAAATGTTGTAAATTGCAGTATAGTGCCTGTGGGTCAGAAAACTAATCGCAGTAATCCAGAAAGTAAAGGAAGGAAACATCATATTTTCCAAGTGGTAAGGGTGAATTACCCACTTTTATTATGAGCTGGTGAAACTATTCTAGAAGAAGCGTGTGGTTTGTTGTTGCTCTGTGATTTTTTTTTTTCTCTCTCTTGCATGTGGAAGCTTAAAATCCATGTCATGTCTGAAATAGACCAGGGAGTCCTATCATGTCATGAACTTCTGGCCTGGAATAGGAGCCTGAATGTTTTTGCTGGTAGGAGGAGTGTGTTGGCTTCTTGGTCCCTGGCCAAAAATGCCCTCAGGCTGGTAGCAGTGACTCTCAGGAGTTGTTAAACTTAGGAAGAAGCTTTGACAGGTGTGTGACAAGCTGTGGCTTGTGGCTAGGAATAGTGAGCTTAATAACATCTATTATTAGCATGTGATAACTGTAAGTACTCTGCACTGTTGTTTGGTGAGCTAGGTAAATAGCTGAGGAACAGTGCTTAAGCAGTGCAACAGCTGGATGTTTTGACTCAGCATTTTCCTGCAGACTACAAGGCGACAGTGTTTCCTTGCAGATGGATGAAAGTATATTTTTCTTTTCATGCTTTCTGTTTTTCCTTTCCAGCCCAGCCTGTGGAGATGGGATGGTGTTTTTTCAAGGCCTGGGGAAAGTAAAACTATTTAGTTCCAAACAGGCAGGGGAAAAGATGACAGGACTCTGGGAGAAAACACTTTAACTCCTTACCCAACTACACATGCAGTCACTATGGAGAGATAATGCCTTAATCAAAAGGAAACATATGGCTAAACCTATTTTTATGGAAGCTTTGTGTAACTTGTGGAACATCAACACAATAACATCCATGAATATCAATAAGCCTGTTAAGTGTGTGTGTGTGTGTGTATATATATATATAAAATCATTTTTGCAAGTTTGTTGTTGTAGGTTCACACTGCAAACTGTATAGATTTCACATTTATGTGCTCAGCTGGTGTTTGTTTTAAGATCATAGTTCTGGTTGCATTACACTTTTGATTTATTTTGTTTGTACATTTGTTTTGTTGTTTTTTTTTTAAGTGAGTATACCTCAGCGGCTGGATGAAATAGAAATCAAGAGGCTGGTTTAGACAAGAAAGCAGTATCTTGCACGACTCCTAGCTTGTCATGCCAGCCATATGTAGTGAAGAATACTGATCTGAGCAAAGCATTGTATAGAAGAGGATCATTTTATTATAGGATTAAGCAAGGGAAAATAACTTTTCTGACATTTAGTGGGCTTGAGATGAAAGACTATCAAGCAGCAATTTAACAAAGCACATAGACTCTTTTCTGCCTGGATTTGTTCTTTGCTATCAGTAAGCAGTTACTGGTTACAAATACGTTACATTTCAGTGTGCTGAAGTGCTAAACTTGGTCCCTTTGGTAGAGGGCCAAAATACTCCTTTATACATGTGTCTGCAGCTGTGATGGAAGAGTAGCTATAATGGAAGGTGCAGCCTGGCCTGAATATTAAAATGTGTTGTTTTTCCCAGTGCAGGCTGCTGCAATGAAAAGCTGTTGGACAAACACGCAGCTGCAGAAGGGCAGACAAACAGGATGATGAACAGCAGTGCTAGAGAGAGACAATTAGAGGAAGTCTTTTTTTTTTTTTTTTCTCTTCCCCATATGCAATGTCCTCCTGTCAGCTTCTTTTAATAATCCTGAAAAGAATGGGGGCTACGCGTGTAAACAGGCCCATCAGGTCGCTTGTAATTTTAATAGTTTGACAAGGAAGATTCTGCAGGCTGCTCTTCCAGGTAAGGAAACCTGAGCAGGTGGCACAATTCACATGCAGCAAATCTCAGTGTGATTAAAATGTAGCATACTAGATGTGATCACTGGTACAGAAACTACCCTGATACCTTTGTCTTTTTCCTGTTTGCTATGGTGTATTTATCTCTGCAGTCATTTCATGGATTGGCCTTACATAACTTCAGTAAAGCTATTGAGTTACATTTCTGTAATGCAGGTTGGTCCTGTTTTTGAGAAGGCAGAAGGACAAATATTTGATAGCGTTATCCTAAGCTGAAAACTTTGTTTTCCTGTTTCCACTTTTCTATGTGTCAGCAGACATCTCGAGTAAAATAGCAGAGGATAGCTGAAGAAGAAAGTACTGAACAGAGAGCCAAGGAAACTGCAGCTCATTTGTTGATATTTTTACGTGTTTCCTTAAAGATGATGTGTATCTCCTGATTTCACTTTTCTAAAATAACTGTGTGATTTTTAGGGACACACAAAACAGCAGTATATGTGTACAGATTCTGCAGTGATGTCACTGTAGAAACAGAGGGTGGAAGGTTAGTATTCATTATGGGGAAAATAGGTTTCAATTGCTCCCCACCCCCACAAAAAAGAAAGGCAAGGTGATGATAGGAATACCAAGGAAGAACTGAAGTTATAAAATATGATTGAAGATAATTCTATAGAATAAAAATAATACAAGTGTGACAAAGATTTAGACATATGAAAAAGTAATAGAAAACTTGTTTGTAAAATGGTTACAGAAATATGATATTTCATGCTCTCGGCATAGCTACTATACAAATTATTTGGCACTAGAACAGAAGCTTGTATACTGTGTCACGGAGCAATATCAAATCAGTTCCAATGGGAGAAAAGCCATGTGGGATGGCTGGTTAGGTGTGATTTGTACAATTACTTGAATACCTTCCAACTTGATAATTTCTTGAAGGATGAAATGTTCCCAAGCACACTGCAGGAACAGATTGGCTGATCTGTGTGAAGTTGCATTTGTAATTCATGTTAATTTAGCATAATAGGATGATGTAAGGTAAGCGAGAGTATGATTTGTAATTAATCATTTTTTTTTATAAAGTCTAAAAGCAACTTAAGTGCATGTTGCACTTTTGCTGACTAAAGATGTCTGTGATGCCAGGTTGTGGGCAGGCACTATTTGTTCTGTCCTCTGCTGAGATACTGAAGACAGCCCATACCACTGCTATTTGAGGTACTCAGTGCTTACCCACAACACAACGGTGTGTGGAACTTTCAGTACATAAGGCAGGAAGAGAAGGTAGAAACTAAGTCATCTTCGTCTCAGTCTGGAGGGCAAAAATCCAACAAACTTGGATTATAGTGGATTCTTTTTCCTTCCCTTGCCTTTGTGGCATGGGGATCATTGACGAAGTCTTGTGATAGAGATCACTGTCAGGTATTCTTCACAAGGCTTTTTCAAGGTGGGATAATGACAAAAAATCAAAGTCTGTGGTCAAAAGCAAATGGGAAACAAGACCTCGTGCTGCACTTGAAGGTCTATTTGTTGCTTTGTCTGAACAATGCTTGCTTAGCACAATGGCTTGGATATGTCCCATGAAACCTTTTAGTAGCTAATGCAAAATGCCAAAATGACTTATTGCTTTGAAAAGCAGGAATAAGTGAATGAGCCTTCCAGCACATTTGATACATTTTTGCTTTGCATTATGAACTTTAGTAGCTCAATTCCATGCTCTTGAAAGTTTTTTTTTGTTGTCTTTCCCCCCCCCAAACAAGCTTTTCAATTAACAGTATCAGTTAATAGACAACTTTTTGTTCTTACCACATCCCAGCTGGGCTGTGCAATCAACAGGAAAGATAAGAAGGTCAAACAGGAAGAGCTGCGCTGGAGTCAGCGTTGAGCAGAGCTGAGGAATGCACAGAGCTGCCTGCTGTTTACGGGCAAATTGGACATGGAAAAGGTAGGAGAACTCCTGTGTTCTGTCTATGTGTATGTCTTGCTGTCATATAGGTACTGTGGTCTAGTATTTGACTGTAAGTTTACTGTCATTGTGTTAGAATTTCAGCCACTTAAGGGGGATAATCTTGATATTTTGATCTTCTTTTGTACCAATAATGAAATGACTGAAAAACATATGTATGTGATCCCTCACGGTTATGAGAATCTGCTGGGGGCTCCTGTGCTGTTTTGGGCAGGACTTCATGAGCTGAGCTTCTGTTCTGTAATAGAGTGTTTCTCCTGCTTGAGCTGCCACAGGCCAAACTGCCCCATCTAGCACTCAGAGTAAAGTGCTGAGATGCACAAATATCTTTGAAAGTTTTCTAAAAATAATTTTATTTTTCATTTGAATTATCCAAAAACTTGTGTATTTTTAGTCAGCAATATTAGTCCTGAGTCTACACTATCAAAACTAAGAAATTTTGGATATACTGAGCATTTGTATCTGAAATGTGGGTGGAAAGTATATTTCAGTGCTACTGAAGTATGAAGAAAATGAGTCACAAGAGGGTTAAAACTCTTGAGGGAATCTATTTTCAGACTAGAAGCTTGCTGGGACTTGTTTGTAGACTAAACATGAACAATGATACTGCTTGCAACATAGTTTAGTTATCAATTCTTAGTAAACTAAAGTTACTTGGGTGATAAAGAAGTCTGTCTTCCATTTTTGGAGGGCACTCAGACGCCTAAGTTCATGTGACTTTATCACAGATTTGTTTTACTTTTCTGTGTAACTGTGAAGGAAGAAAGCTCGCTGTTGCTTCTACAGCCCGTAGTATGAGTTCTGTTTTTAATTCATGCCAATGACTGAATTTCAAGCAGATCACGGCTGTCTTACTCCAAGGATAAAGTTCATAATGGTGTTAGTTGTAAGATATTTCTAGCCTAATAGAGAAGATGTGAGGTAAGTTTGGGTTAGGAAAACAGAAGAAGGAATAATAAAATAACTACTTGGGCATCAGATTGAAAAATGACTTAGACTATGTTACTACTACACGTCTGAGGCATTGAGTATACAGGGACAGCAGAGCAACAAGATCAAGGACGTAAATACAGTCGAATGTGCTTCATTTGAGGATAATACAGGTTTCACTAGCTGCCTCATTTGGTCTGCAATGCCAGAGGAATGCAGCACAGCATGAGATAAGTCAGGGCTGCTGGTGCTCTGTTGCATCAGGTGCAGAAGAGGCTGGAGACTTTTACTGTGGAACAATTGCCTGTGATCAGCTGGAGCTCAGGTGAGCTGGGAAGGGGCAGGTAGCAGCAGTTGCTCCTTTGCCTAAAAGATGCACAAGAGGAACAATGACAGCAATGCTGTACCATCCATGAGGTTCCCAGTGTGCCTGAGTTGTCCTCTTGGGATAAACTGGTTCAACTTCACATTGACTTCTGGATTCTTTAGCTATTTCTCACTTCTACAGCAGTCCCATATATCAGCAAATAGTCCCTGATTCTCAACTCGTAAAACTAAAATGATTATGGTTGTTACCAGTAACCTGAAGTTAGGTGTTAGGAAATTTGTCTTGAGCCTCTGAAAGGGCAGGTGATCAATGAAAAGGAAGTACTGCATTGTGTGTGGGTTTTGGGAAAAACTTCAAATATCACTTGTTTCATATACTCAGTACCTTTCCCATACTTAGAAACACACCTTTAAAGACACAAACAGAAGATTTTCAGCAGATCCTTATCAGTTTTGTTCTTCAACTCACTTTAATTGGAAGATAACTGGAGTGATAAATAGTGTTCCTGTCATCCACAATTCCTATTAGAACAACAAAAATGAAGGAAAAACCCTCAACTTACACAATCAGGGAAACGGAAGTGGTCAAGATATGCTTTTTCTTCTGCTTAGCTATGTTTTGAAAATAGATACAGGCATTCAAAGAAAAGGAAGCAGCAACAGAGGAAGAGAGCGTGATAATGCAAATCTTCTAGTTAACTTCCAGTAGGGAAAAGAAGAACTGTGTGTTTGAGAACAGCTGAAGGCAGGCCTTTCCAGCTGCTGTGCTTGCTGAGAAGGGGAGGGGAAGGCAGAACGTCCTTGGGAGCCTCATAAGCCCAGCCTTGCTTGCGCACCTTTTGAATAGGGGTTGGTTTGGAAAAATGGAAAGTTCATTAGCTTTCTTTGGCCAACATCCTTCATAAATATTAATTTCTCAGTTGAGCCTCAAAGAGCAGCAGATGATCATTTTCTCTAAATTGTGAACAGAATATTTTGTCAGTGCGCTCAAGTATAGATAGTTGGAACTAGTTATAAAGGACAAACTAACTGTTCAAGTGATCAGAAAAAAAACTTTAAGCAAATTTATTCCACATCTTACATTTCTTGTATCAATGGAAAACTAGTTTCCTGTAGCAACAATGG
The DNA here is from genome assembly GCA_028571105.1 of Tragopan temminckii. Taxonomy (NCBI): domain Eukaryota; kingdom Metazoa; phylum Chordata; class Aves; order Galliformes; family Phasianidae; genus Tragopan; species Tragopan temminckii. Next base: position 56,324,384 of record JAOWBP010002392.1, read on the forward strand.
TAGAAGTTAGCATTATACATTTATAAGAAATCTGAGAGTGACACAAGCACTGAAGATCAGTGTATTCTAAATCTTAGAGTGGTTGAATATTTTCCTCTGCTTTGGTGTTTCTGAATCTTTCAGCTTGTGTTAGAACTATCTGATAATGGACAAGAACTTATTACCTCAGCATTAATGTTACAATTCTGCACCTTGGGGTACTTATTGTTCACCTTTTTCTATCATGTTAAAGGATGGTGATGCGATTCAAAGTTCAATGACATTTTTCTCATTTGGGACTAGATTTGTAGCCCTTAAGATAAATGTAGATGGTTAGAGATTGTCCAGCTTTAGGGAGGCTATTTACTATCTTGTTCTCAGTACTTATATGGAGGTACACAAGTTGGGTGGCCTTTGGCTAAGGTGAACGTTAAAGATGGGAAAAGAAACTGTTGAGCTGAGTATAGCTGTCAAATATTTTTGAGATCATAATTTTCATTCTGTGTATTTTGGAAAAGACACAAGAAAACATTGCTCAGAACACATCATTTTGCTTTTTTTTCTCCTTTTTTTTTTTTTTTTTTTTTTGGTTGGCCTAGGTTCTAAGATGCTATAACTTCTTAAGCAGATCATATCCATCTTGATTCATTCAAAAGTTCCACTTGTTCTTACTTTTGCAGCATTGTCCTCTATAAACAGGATTCTGAATTAGTCTATGTTACCCTTACCACCATACAGACTCTCATGCAGAAGATGGGAGAAGTTACTGTAGAATGGAGTCAAAGCTGTGCAAACACATCCCTGCCTTGTCCTGCATTTCAGCCTGGCTTGGCATACAGCTGGAGGCTGATTCCACTGGTCATACTGGCCATCAATTTCTTTATATTTAGAGACTAAAGTCATGGCACTTGTTAGGGATAGAAGTGTTGGAAGATCTTTGTTTGAAAGAGAAAGCTAGAGCAACAAGCTTTAAGATATCTCATTATATCACTGACAGAAAAGGGAGAAATTTCCAGACTGGTCTGGGAATAGATCATAAAAGGACATGATATCACTCAGCGTACTGGACTGTGTTCTGGAAAAGCAACTTTCCATCATCAACTTCAATTTTAACCAATTTCTGCTGGAAAACAAATAGCAGTGAAAATTTCACAAAGATTACAAACTCAGTATACTTACTATGACAGCAGCTTGTTAAGAAGTATGGCTAGAATAAGCACAGAGCAATTTGGGTTCGAATTGAAGTGACAGAACTAGCAAAAAATCTATCCTGAGGCTTTATGAAATCAATCAAAAAGGTACAAGAGAGTCTACTGAGAAAATGAACCTCAGTGTCAGTGGGCGACACTGTCTTCAAAAGTCAAAGCCTTTGCAGATGCACCCAATGCCTAGTTACACTTTTCTGAAACTAAAGTAGCTTGTACCCAAGAACTGTGACCTGCAGAATGTTTCAAGTCAGCACCTTGTAAAGGAAGCACGGAAGCTTGCAACAAGTGTTCCACGTTCATTTCTATTCCTTTTTCTCGGTGTTCATGCCAGTAACAGTGTTGCTGCCAGGCAGCCTTGGGTTGCAGTGGATCGGTGCTGATTTACTGCAAGGAAAAATTCAAATGCTTGTGTACCAGACTTCCTACACTGAATTCCTCCAGAGGATTCATTCTTTAACTTGTTTCAGCCTGCTCATTTCAGTCAAGCATGCGGTGTCCATTCTTGTCACCTTCAGAAAATGATGCTTTTCCCCTGCATTATCTGCGTTAATGTGAATCATGCTCCCCTTGGAGGCTTTGCCTTAAAGTTGGCCAGGAATAAATAATTATCATTGGGCACAAGTACACTTCAGGGCTTGCATTGTTGCTATTATTCAAACCTACTTCCAAGGTAAAATATCTTGCCCTGATTAAAATGGAGGTATAACAATGAGGATATGACATCTATAAACACTTCAGATTTCCCACATCTGAAACTTGGATATCTATCAAAAGGTATTTCCTAACAGCTGGCTTTGGAGCACTCTTCTTCTTCCCATCACTATTGTATCTTCAGATTCTAGCAGCAGCAGAAGAGCTTTTCACAGTCAGCAGCTGTTTCCAAGCACTTCTTTCCTTCCTTGTCATCTTGAATAGCTGATTCCAGCTCAAATGTCCCTTGCAACAAAGCAAAAATATGCTGCTGTTGTCATATTAATTGCATTTTCTGATTTATATTCCTTCCTTTATTCTGTTTTCTCTCTTTTGTTACTTAATAGGATGAGTTATCAATCCTGGTGGGCTGTGAAATAACAATATATATTATAATGAAAAATAACTCCCCCGGGAGATGAAAAGCTCTTGAATATGTGCATGTATAGTGAGATTGTTTTTAATGCATGCAATGGTGTTGTTTTTTTTTTTTTTCCCCTCCTCAGATTGCTGCTGATGTTTATTGGATCACTGTGAGGAACTGCAAATAATGTCAAGTTTGGCAGCTGGAGACAGTGTGTCTGTGCTCAGCTCTAAAGCCACCATGGAGGTGGGGATCCCTGCTCCTAGTCTAGAGGGAAAGCAAGAGAGCAACCTTGAGAGGAAAGAAACAGAGCAGGGAAGGTGTGTGCCTGGCTGGATATGTGAGGCAACCAGTGCTACAGTGAGCGCTGCCAGGGGCGGAGACAAGACAGACACACTGCAAGAACAAATGGGTAAAACCTCTACCTTACCCTGTCTGGTTACTCTGCTCTTGACTTTTCTTTGTGTTTAAATTGATGGATTTTTATTTATTTTTTTAAACATTCCTTGCTCTGTGCAAGCAGAGAGCTGTCATGTTTTATCTGCTGAGCATCTAGAGCTGTGAAATGCAACAAAACAAATTGCTGTATTTCTCCCATGCTGAACAAGGTGGTGTATTAAATGATCTATACTGAAACTCAATTTGGGCAGACAATCTATAGAAATATATATAGAAATAGTTCAATAATTAGCCTTAAATTTGATTCTTTTATGGCTTTTTTTTTTTTAAGCAGAAAAATGCTTTGCATATGTATTCTTAGTTTTTTGTCTTTGTCCACATCAACAAATGCTCTGAAAGATATTTTTGCACCCAACTATATTACAAGCATTTTTTTTAAAAGCAGAGCAGAAGAAAATTTTTTAGGATATATATACCAATTTCCTTGTAAGTAATGCTTTTGTCTATTTGTAGCTTAAGGGGAGGTCACTACTTAGTATAGGTGTAAATGAAGAGAAAATGATGCCTGAATCTTGTTCCTTCTCAAATTGGATGTCAGTTTTCCTTTCCATCAATTCTGTTATCTTGAAACGTCACATTAAAAAAATAAAATCAAGATTTAATTACCTGGTATGAGGAAAAATGATTGTAGTATTATAGAATAGCTCAGGTTGGAAAACATCCTCGAGTCCAACCTCAACCTGATCTTCAGATACTTTTCATATCTTTAGGGAATTATACAGCAGGAAATGGGAAAAAAAATTGTGCTAGTACTTTTCCAGTGCGTCAAATGACAGTGTGATTTGTTTTTATGTGGATTTCGAAAATGCACTTAACTGTTCATTTATTTATCATAATAGATTATCCACAAAATGAAAAATGCATGAATGTCAGTTCCAGAATCCTACTCGGTCAAGCTGAGAATTTTCCAACTGGTAAGAGATCTTCCTTTACATCTTACAAGGCTTTCTCATTGCTTTTCTTGAGACAACTAAATAAGCAGTGCTTCCAATTGTCATTCCTCCAACTTTGACATTTCATGGGCACCTATGAAGTACGGAACTTCTATATAAAATTTGTTGAGAATTTCTCATAAAAAGAGAAAAGTAATTTAGTAACAACTCTGCCATCCTCAAAGTAAAGATGATCCTTCCCATGTTCAGGTGGAACTCCTTGCGTTCTAGTTTGTCTGTTCCTCCTTGACCTGTTGCTGGATGCTACTGAAAAAAAGCCTGACCCCATTCTCTGGACTCATGCACTAACGCACATTTATAAACATTGATAAGATCCCCTCTCAGTCTTCTCCAGGCTTAACAGTCCCAGAACTCTCAGCCTTTCCTCATATGGGAGATCTGTCAGGCCCCTCATCATCTTTGTTGCCCTCCACTGGACTGTATCTAGTACATCCATGTCTGTCTTGAACTGGGGAACCCAGAACTGGAAGCAGTATTCTAAATGCAGCCTCACCAGGGCAGAGGGGGAGGATCTCAACCCTCAAGCTGCTGGCCACATTCTTTTTAATCCTCCCCAGGATACCATTGGCCTTCTTGGCGGCAAAGGCACACTGCTGGCTCATGGCCAACCTGTTGTCTGCCAGAACACCCAGGTCCTTTTCTGCAGAGCTCTTTTCCATCAAGTCAGACCCTAACCTGCACTAATGCACGTAGTTTTTCCTTTATCTTGGTTTGTACTACTCAACAAGCTTAGCTGAGAAACAGCCTTTTCCCATGCTTGGTTTATCTTCTGAAGTAGTAGGGGTGATGTGTCAGATAACCATGAATTTAAAATTAGCATTAAGAATTGTTGTAATACACAGTGGCTTTTTTTTTTTTTTTTTTCCCTGCGATTCTAGTATGTTTGCCTCGACTTTAAAAATATGCACAGGAAATTTGGAAATCTAGGCATGTTCTTGATGTCCACAGAGCTGTCTGTTTTTGATAAATTAACAGTCTGCTTGATTTTTAACTCTTCTTTCATCTCCAGTTTGACAGTTGTTTTACAAGTTTTCTACAGGCTCTGTGTAGTTGAGGCCTCTAATGCAAAACTGAGAAACATCTTGTGCCTTGTGCTAGATCATTATTTCTACTAGATAATAAAAATGAAGGGAAAAAAAAAAAAGTCAGCCCATACAGCATCTCAATTTTCTGTGTCTGTTTCTGAAAAATGTTTCTTAACATAGACTACTTGATTTTGGAGAGATTTTCTGGTTCTACAGATCTGATTCTTCATGACCAAACTTTAGCACTTTAAATGGATATTCTTCTCCAGATATCTCCTTGAAGCTAACGATGGTGAGACGCAAGAGTGGATGCCCTGATCCCAGACTCCAAAGGCAGCTCAGAGAACAGCTCCGTCTTCTGGAAAATGACAGCAGGGAAGTCACAGCAGTTTTCAGTGTAAGTGAATTGTTTTGGAATTGGCAGGTGTTTTCATTCAGAGAACACAGCTCTATGCTGCTGAACTCATCTGTGAGATGCTTGGGTTCAGTTTCCATCTAGCTGATGTATGCTTGAATCTGAATGATCAGAATTTCCTTTTGCTTCTCCAAATCATCATTAGAAATATCAAATCACTGAAAGAGGTGGTAGCATTGAATTTATGCAAAATAAGCCCGGCTAAATAAGATATTTAAAGGTTTTAACCAATTTTTTTCTTTTTTGAGTTGCATCACAGGAAACTGTTTTTGTCTGCTTTATTGATCTGCCCTCATACTGGCTCTTCACTTCAGTTTCCAGTTGCATACAGTCATTTGGCATGTAATTTACCTGAAAAGAGTACAGCTAAGCCAAAGAGAAAGTCTAAAGGAGAATAGTATAAATATTGGGCTTCCTAATGCTAGAAAGCTATAGGTTGAAACTGCACAGAAGAGGGTTAGCCATTTTTTTTTATTACTGTCTCTGATTTGTTTTTATATAGAAGCCCTGTTGTGTGCAACCAATGAGACTTGCTAGAAATACAGTTTAAAGTCTCCTTTTTCCTTCCAATGGAAAAAGTAGGTTGATACAATTTGACTTTTGGTGTTCTTTTTCCCTGTCCTAGACTCCATCCCTAGGAAGCCAACCACTGACATCTTAATTAGTTTTGACTTTATGACTGTCTTAGATGTATTTGTTTCTACATGATTTTCCATGAACCCTCTGTCAACAGCCTGCTGATTTTATGGCTGTGAAAACAGTCTGTACTCCTGCTGCTCTGCTCCTGCTTTTGTTTAGGAGGAGATGGAAGAAGGGAGAGGGGTAAGAAGGGGAAGGAAAGAGCATACAAATAGACTAGAGTTGTGGCCGTATTAGAAATAGACTTGGAAAAAGGACTTTAAAGGAAGCAAGATTTATAATGATACGTTTCCTTAGAATGTTGTTTTGATATTCAGCAGTGCGTGAAGCCCTTGAGGCTGAGATATTTTAGCATGTGTTGGCAATTTATTAATAGATTTCAGGCTCTTGTTAATATTTAATCTGGTGAAGTATTCCCAAGATCAAAGCAGTGATGAGACATGCCTTTCAGAAGAGGCTTGAGGTGGACATTTATTTTCTAAAAGGAGTTACTATTTAAATCCGTTCATGTTGTGTGAATTACAAATCTAGAGATTAATCAGAATTAATTTGGAGATCTTTAAAAATCTTTAAAATTATTTAAGTAATAAACAGTGGATCAAGCTCTGTTTGTGTTTTGTGGTTTTTTTTTTTTCTGTAGATAACAAAGCGTTTGATAGAATTTTTTGTAGATTGAAAATTGATTTCTGGATCAGTCTATTTTAAAAGATGCACTTCAATTTTGTGATGAGCCCCAATCAAAGGTACAGCAGTGGAAAATGCTACAGTAAAATGACACCATCAGCTGTGAATCTGACTTCTGAGGTGCTGCTTCAGATACTTGAGTCAAATTTGGACTGTTCTATTTTTCTGAAAGATAACAACCAATATCATCAGAGTCCCGTTTCTAAACAGCTAATGTGCAGTTAGCTTGTATATTTGAACATACATTCTAGACAAAGACTGTTTATACATTTCTTGCACTTATTTGAACGTTGATATTGTTCTCACCTAATAAAATACAACGTTATAACAATCATCATTGCTCATCTTAGTTAAATTCACAACTTAATGTCTCCCTAGCAGCATGAACTCTTATAAATGAGGAGGAAAGGATGTTAATGTATATTTTTAAAAGTAGCACTTAAATGTTTTTCATTAGTCTTAACACGTGGAACGAGTGAATTAGGGAATGACTGTCCCATGTCTACTGTGTCACAGAGCCAATGCTACACATAGCAAGTTCAAAGATATAACAAAGAGAGCATGTTTTAATATGCATACAGAACTCTGAGCCATTCTGCAGAAGGATGGTGCAGATCTAAAAAATTTAGGCTATGAAGCCTAAAAGTTAAGCTCAGATGACTTAGAGATGTTTTTAAATGTCAATAATAACAGCAACAACAACAAAAATCCCTTCTGCTATTTACTATTAATGCCCTTACTTTTGGCAAAAGCAATTCCTAAGCCGCAAATTGCTCTGGGCTAGGAGGGTATTCTTGGAAAGTAACACTGGATGCTTGCCTGGCTTTCACGCTCCATATAGAGAATACTGGCCACTGTACAGAGGCAGATCTGAACCAGAGAGGCCTTTAGTCTCAGTCAGTCCTACTTCCTCTGTAAATTAACTTCACTGGAATTGTTGGTATAACTGTTAAGAATAAATCAAATTAAAATTTGGCTGGCTGTGTATTGTACGTATGTGTGGAAGAACAGGTATCTTATATAGGCAAAATCCTGGATGACTTTTTTAATCATCTTAGTACGTTGTATGTAAATGCGTTAACTAGTGAGAAATTATGCTCAACTCTGGTAAAACTATAATTAAAATGTCATTTTTGATATTTTTTTCTTTAGGAGCTCTCTGCTAGATTGCTCTCTATTCACAGTGATCAAGATCTAATAGTGGTAACATTTAAAACTTTTGAAGAAATATGGAAGTTTTGGACTTACTACTCATTAGGTAAAGCTATTTCCCCATACGAATATGCATTTTTGTTCTTCTGCACAGAATTTCTGTTTGACTGGGAACCTGCTGAAGAGTACTTGAAAATTCTTTAAAATATTAACTCCTGGTAGCGGTAAATAATGTGTTTGAACTTGGTACTGGTGATAAGGCAGAGACATCCCCCACCTCCAGGAGACCCTGCCTTTGTCCCAGTGCCAGGTAACAAATGTCACCTTCCAAACTTCAGAATAGCACTTCAACGACTGCTCATCCTTCCTATTCATTGTAACTTTAGACTCAAACTATTAGCTAATGTTTCAAATCCTTTAAATAATTTACCAACTACTGCATGCTGATTATTACAACCATCCCATATGTTCCTGTAACTGTGATATAATTTCGAAAGCCTTGAGTCCTAATATAAGGAGATCCAGTTTCCAATATCAAGCACTGTTATGATTTACTTAACTCAACATCATCTCTGTCCTGAAGAAACTTCAGGAATCTGATACTGAAGCACAGTAGCTGCTTAAATTGGCACAGCTGATTTGGACAACAGGGTTATGAGGGATTATATTTTGAGATTATTTTCAGTTACCTGTTCATAAAGGACGCTAAGTACCTATTGTTCAAAGCTTGCTAGTGATTACCTCTGTTTAACCATAAATCTTTCAAAGAACAATGGGGAACTCTTGTAAGGATATGATCTGCTACTTCAGCAATAGTAGGCACAAAGAATTTCTGTACTGTTCAGGTGTAATGTATGACAGCTAAGCACCCAAAGTAGCTGTAATGCATGAAACTCAATGAATGGCAAAATTTCATTATTATGTGGTAACAAGAGTTACGCAATACTAATGTCATATGAATGCATGTCCCAGTCTCAGTCTTTCTGAAAGTTGTTTTCTTGTATAATATAGCAATACTGCAAGGAAAACCAAGTCTTAAGTTTTTTTTCCCTGTAGGTTTTGTAAATCACTGCATGGAAAACTTATTTCTAGATCAATCTTTCTGGCTGTATTCTCAAGAGGAGGAAGAAACAGGCATTGAAGTCTGTATAAATGAAAAATCATTAAATTTAATGTACAGAAGTCTGCTAGTACAAGAAGGTAAGGAGGATTCTATGCACAAAGGTTCATTTGAGAGACATATATTTCTTTAAAATCCTACAAGCAAATCTTAAAACTCACTTTAACAGTTACTGAAGTTGAAATTTAAATCTTTTTAATTTATGTAATAGAAACCCAAAGAGAAAGGAACAAACACAGAAAGAATTCAGTAGATTGGTGAAAATCATGTAAACTGGTCCACGAATTGGATGCCCAAAGGATTAGATAGGGATGTGCATTTCAATTTACTTAACATTATGCTAGACCCTGTAGACATAAAAGAGATTACAGATAGTTGCCAGGCTCATGTGCTTTTCCTAAACAGCATCATCTGATGCTACTGTGAGGCAGAATGCTGGGGTAGATGGGTTGTCAATCAATGTAGTAGGAACAGTTCTTGTATCCTTTAGAGAATATAAATGCATATACATCCAAGTATTCTGTTGCAAAATATTGCAAAAAGAAGGTGGTAGAAGATTCTGTGCTTCATAGGACTTTGTTGTACCAAAACAGAAACTAGGCAGAAATGCATGAAAATCTCTCAAATAACTGGAAAGAAAATACCTGTGAAATCTCAGATTTTCAATCTTTAATTGAATGCTGCCCTTGAAGCAAGTTTTAAAGCTTGTATGACTCAAAAACATTACACAAATGGCATCTGGTATACTGCTTTCTTTCTAGGGGCATTTTTTGTTCTATGTCCTGACAATCTGGTAAGAAAGATAACGGCTACAGACTGCAAAATAAACACTTACTTTGAGACTGGGACTTTTACTGCTGATGTAGCAGGTGGATCTGTGGATGGTGACGTGACCATGCTGTCTAATGTTTTTCTGGAGCCTTTGATCCCTTTTCATCAGTAGGTACCTGACTCAACTATTTTATATGTATCTGTTTCATATGCATGCCCCTACTTTGAGACAGAGGTGTCTCTAATGGCAGCTTGTTGTGGAATATCCCTTTTCCATTAACAAGGAGAACAAACGCTCTATTTTCTTCCATACTAAGTAACTGAAATTAGTTTCAAATGCCTGTAGTGCAGCATTTAAAGAAGGTGGTTTACAGATGGTGGTAGATTGGAAAACCTTGGAACTACTATCACACTAAGTTGTTATTACTCAAAATATAGTTGCATGTGAAGTTTACAGTGTTGAAATTGAAAGATACTGATTGGGATAGGAGAATCTTGTTGTTTTTAAATGGATTTAAAATATCACTGCTGCTGTTGCAACTTCTAGTTAAATGTTTCATGCATAAACTACACCTTCTACTTTCAGGTGGTTTCTTAAAGTATATTCCGATCCCATCGATGTTACATACAAAACTGAATCTAAATCCATCAGACAAGTTGGTAAGATGTTCCAATAAAACATGAGTATTTTAGAAAATTAACTTACTCTGCTTTCATTAGGACACTCTCTCAAGTGTTCAGTATCTTTTTTCGTTGTATTAGGATAGGAAAACAGCTTTCAAATTGCATTGTGGTCAAATTAGTGAGGGCATAAATCTCTGCCTATGACAAAGGAGTTTTACAAACTATATGGCTAGGCACGTCTAATTTGAGTTTAAACTCTGAAGGCTTCTCTCCTTTTTTTTTGTCCTAAATATTGTGTAAAGCAGACATGCAAAGTAGAAAAGAGTAGTTCGCCTCTGTAAATTTGCAAATAAACTTTAAAATAAGAATATTCACTGATGTAATTTTTGTGGCCTTTTCACACGTACTGCTTTATCTAATACTGCCAAAGAAATAAAACTCATGCAAGTGGGCTCAGGTTAGAGAGTAAATATGGATTATTTTCTGCCATATATGTCGGTCTTAATACTGCATGGACTGGTATATAACTGCATTTTATCTATTATCGATTTTATAAGTTAGTTCAGATGCTAGTGCTTCCCTCAAGAAGTGGGAAAAGGGACTTAAAGAAATTCTTACTGTCATTCATGATGGAATAGGTTACAATTTTGAAAAGATTTTAGACCTTGCCATCTAATGGCTGGGAAATAGCCACTGTGATCTTTATGTTGTGCTATTCACAATTTTAATTTCTCAAACAAAATTTATCATCTTTAGATGCTTCAAATCTTTCTGTGTTGGATGTACAACTGAGGGATTCCAGGAAGGTCTTTTGCTAAGTGCATTTCTCTGCTAAGTTGCTATTCTATTCTAAATGCATTGCTAAATTACTGTATCTACTGCAAATGTTATTTGTCTATCTCTTTATTACCCAGCAACAGGATCCTGTCTAGCTGTGATGAATTATGATAGTGCTGTGCCTGAAGAGATTAGTTTCCAGGAAGGGGACAAAATTGAGATCCTTGGCTATTTAATTGAATGCATGGAATGGTTTGTTGGAAGACATTTGTTTACTGGCCACGTAGGCTTTGTAAAGACAAGTCATGTTAAGCTGGATTTACCTGGAAATAAGTAAGTGACATAACTCAGAAAACAAAAGAGGTTTAGTGTACAATTAACAAATGTACAGTTAGAAGAGTGGCATGGTTAGGATGGCATTTTACAGGTTTATAGTTGAAAAGATTACTGTGGTGGAAAGAGACAATCAAAAATGAAATGCTCAACCATGTCCTAGGCTCGCAGTAGAAAACTCCAACAGGAGGAATCTCTAGAAAGAGGTCCTTCCCCAGTGGCAGTCAGCTGTTAAATGGGGTCTAGGAGACCCCATTTGCATAAGTATGGTTACCATTACCAATACTGAACACAACAGAACCTGCAAATCATGCATTAGTATCTCCAGCAAAATCAAAATTCAGTGCCACAGTGAGCTACTCAAACCAAATCTGCTTTCTGATTTGCTCCTTTCTTTGTTAGAACAGACCTGGATTTTCTTAAAGCAGAAGAGTTATCTTTCTTTCCAAAAGAAAAAAATGTTGAAGAAGTGATACGTTTGTTGAAACAAACCTCTGTAACAGATGTTTGTTCTGTGTATAGAATAGGTAAGTGTGAGTTTTGCTCATTTTTACTGCACTAGTTATATGTGAAGTTTCTCTATCCGTGCTATAAGTAACTTTTTTCTCTTAATGAAATTCCAGCCATTTAGCTACTTTGAAATATGCTGGCATTCTGTTTGATCACAAAGATGGCATTTAAATAATCTTTGCTGCTTTCCTCCTGATGCATGACTTCCCTGCAGAGCATTTACAAATCCTCTTTTGTCTATTTTCAAGTGAATCAAACAGCAGGACTTTCAAATGCTGCTGTTGAACTGAACAGATCTTCAAGCATTCAAACGTCAGAGTGGTGCATTAGACAAGACAGCACATTCAGCTAAATATTGTCTGCTTCATGTTTTTCTTAGGAAAGGTGGCATGATATTGACAGCTAATGCAAACATACACCTCTTCATGTTTTATTTAACTATCAAAGACATAGCAAAAGAAATAACATTGTTAGTTGCACCATCTCTCTAAGCGCTTGTGCTTCACATAATGTAGTTGAGAAAATTGGGATTTCCTCTTTATGGACTTAGTGTAAAGCAATCTAACAGACCTGTCTCACTGAGCTGAGCTGACCAGGAGCAGCAATTTCTTACCCCACCACAGGTCGGTCTGTGGTCGTGTGTACATTTGTCAAATATCTTACAGGTTTATCTCCATTAGTGCCATCTGAAGAGCCCATAGTTCCCAGCGTGAAAGGAGCCAGTGCTGAAGCTTTGACTTGTGCACTAGCTGGGTTTTGCGAGTCTGTGTGCATGCAGACA
>JAOWBP010002392.1:56345565-56372718 GCA_028571105.1 Tragopan temminckii
TTTTGCAATTATTGACAGCACTGCTGGTGCTCTGGTGTAGGTTTTGTTTTGTTTGTTTTTGTGTGTATGCTGACCAACCCAGCAGAAGACTATTGCCAGAGAGAGGGAGACCATACCCATATACATGTCCTGGTTCCTATAGTACCTTTTCAACATTGAGCTGCTTAAAAAGAGGGTGTACCAAAAAAGACAAAACATGGTGTCAACAAGTATAGCTTTTCCTACATCTTAACAAGAAGAGAGTCTTTAACAAGATCGTTTTTTTCAATTTGCTAATATCTATATACACTCATTTAATTTAAACAAAGACATAACCAAAACTTTCTTTTACCTAATTCCATTTTCAGGTTGCTCAAGATGCTGCTCTATGCACAGGAGATCCAAACTTAACAATGGAATTGTTTGAAGCCGCTGGAGACATATTTTTTAATGGTAAATGGGAAAAGGAGAAAGCAGTGCCTTTCTACAGGGTTTGTGCAGTTTTTTTTCTCTCTGCTGATAGCTACATGCTTTTCCCTTACAGGTGTTCTAGGTGTTCTCTTAACAAACTTATTGAGACTTACCTTATGCCCTAGTGTTAATAGATTTCACCTGTTTCAAACCCTTCTTTTGGGTTTAAGATGTAGAATATTCAAAAAGTAAAGCAAAAGTTGCTTGACGTTCCATCAGTGGAAGTTTGTCAGTGCACATCTTGTGGTTCTGCAATACCTAAGCTGCTTTTATGCATTTCAGGACAGGGCTCTTCCCCTTGCTGTTGAGACTGGCAACAAAAACACTGAACTCAGATTATGCAATAAACTGGTGGAGTTGCTGGTGAATCTAAAGGTTTACGAGGAAAGTATGGAATATGCAAAAGCATCTCTTATGCTCAGTGTAAATTTAGGTAAGACCAGTTTCAGTTACATCTGGATATTACAATTATCTTCAATTTAAGGCAGGATTCTAAAAATGTTTTCTTCTACAAATTTTGTCAGAGTTACTGCCAGGATTTCATAATAATGCTATCATTGATATTTTTGCCTCTTTTCAAAAAATGAACAACTTATTGCTGCCCCTTCAAACTCTAAGATCATACAGAAAATCTTTGGTACAGCACAAAATTAAGCCTGGGATTCCAAGTCCAAATTCAATTGCTTTCTGACGATCAAGCTGTAATACTCATGAATGATGTGCCAAGAGGCTTTCAAGCGTCAATGTGCTCTTTTCAGATTTGCTAGTAGCCTTGCTAGCGAGCACACCTAGGAAGTTTTGAGAATTGTTCAACTGATTAAGAATGGTCTTATTCCTCTGTACCTGCACAGGCATGTCATTTTGATCAGTCTGATAATTGGTTTTTGTGACATAATTTCTGATAGAAGGTTTTTACTGAAAAGGACAAGGGAGTTTCTAATCCCATTATCATTTTCAAGATAATCTACTTATATTTCTGTAAATATGCACAATATGTATGTATCTATACATGAAAAGTATACATGTATGTAGTTATTTCTTAAGAAAATCCCAGTGTTGGTGAAATGCAGCAGTTTGAAATACAGAAATTTTGTGGGATTTCTATTTAAAAGAAAGGATAGCTTTAGGGCATGCATCTATTGGGGTCAATTAGTTATATTCAATAAAATACCATGTAGATATAAAACAAAACAAAAAAAAGCCATAGACATTTCTTGGTTTGAGATAATTTGACTTCTTTGTCTATTTGGTTTTATCCCAATTCTTATCTCATTAGGAAACCAGCTAAATGAACGAATAGCTTACCATCGGCTGGCTGCCATCCATCATCATTTGGGTCACTGTGAACTAGCTGAACACTTTTATTTAAAGGCTTTGTCCCTCTGTTCCTCTCCTCTGGAGTTTGAGGAGGAAACTCTATACTATGTCAAGGTGTACTTGAACTTAGGAGACATTATATTCTACGATCTTAAGGTAAAAAATACTAAAAACTGCTGTGGAAAATGATTACACATAGTAATGTTTTTTCATATCATTTTACTCAATCACTGTTGTGCATTTAGAATCTAAATAATAACATGAGAGAACTTACTGAAGTTCAGTAACTATATTTTTCTGGTGCATAACAAACTGAGCTTGGGTGTCCTCTTACACAGCTGTACTACAGGGAGTGCTATCTTTCTTTCTTTTATTTCAGGATCCCTTTGATGCAGCAGGCTATTATCAGTTGGCACTCGCTGCTGCCATGGACTTGGGCAATAAGAAAGCTCAACTGAAGATTTACACAAGACTGGCAATAATCTATCACAACTTCCTTGTGGATAGGGAAATGTCTCTCTTCTTCTATCAGAAGGCAAGAACCTTTGCAACAGAGCTGAATGTTAGAAGAATTAATCTAGCTCCTGATCAGTATTATAAGAGTTTATAAGCATCTTTGAAAACTATAATCTTACTACAGAAGTAACTGCAGAAACACTGTACTTGCTGGAGCATGCAGAATGTATTGTTTCATACAGCACATGCTGTGAGTGAGATCTTAGCATCCCAGGGGAAATTATCTGTTTTTGTGATAGTGGACTGCATTTCATTGTCTCTAAGATATACAGTCTTGTACTTGTTATTTGAGGTTCAGCTTGTGAACGAAAGAAAAAAAAAGCAAAAAAAAAAAAGCCTTTATTCTTTTTCACTATTAGTAAAGAAAAACCTGTTTTTGTCTAGTTGCATATTGGAAAATGATAAGTACATATATGAACGAAAAGTATTTAATAAAGCATTGTAGAGAAACATTCAGGACTGACTTTCTTTGTATGACCTTGATCATATATGGCCTCACTATGGAATATGCTTGTGTAAATACTTCTACATCATCAAGTAAACTAGATATTTCAGAATTGGTTTGATCAAATTCCTCAGCCCAGCCACCATCCCTCATTTCTCAACAAACTCATCTACTGCAGAATCTAATTATCCCAGAGTTCCTGAAAACACTAATTAGTGTCCAGAAATGAAGTCTCCAGCAACATATATGTAAGTTGTAATTCTGTTCATTTCAGCACGTGTGCTCTCTTTTCAAAGACATTTTTAATTGACCTTTTTCAGAGCTGTCAGCATTGTCTGCAATGACTTAATACAGAATTTTCTACCATGTATCATTACATTATAGTCAGAAAAATGTACTCCTTTACATTCATTGCAAAAATACTACATTGTTAATTTTGAAAGTAGTTCTAAATCTTCATTTCTCAAAACATTTTCATATCAAAGCTATATGAGAAATGACATAGTAGATTATGTTGCATGTATTGAATATGCATGTCTAAGAAAAAAAGTCTGATAAAATTATGCATTCTGAGAAATTTTGAAATCATCTCTCCTTTCTGTAGAACAACATCATACAGAAACAGTTTACTGTGTTTTTAAGAGACTTTATGAAGAAGTTTCTTTGGAAGATGTCAGAAATCAGCTGGGAATTGTTGGTTACATATTTTATGTTGTCAAACCTGGAGAAAGTGAAAGGTGCAAGAAAAAATTCATATTTAAAGAACTTACATGTTCTGGTCTGTGTAGCTATATATTCTCCTTACCTTGGTTCTTGGCCCAGGAATCTTTCTTTTACTAAAACGTCATTCACAGTAGAATGATGTTTATTTATGCATTCAGGTATCTGACATTTGTCATCTCCCTGACCTTGTGAATTCTTTACTAGTTTATTGACTTCTTTCACTAAAGAAATACAGTATGCTTAACTACATGAAGATAGATGACACTTAGGATACTTTCTAGAGAGGTGGGAAGAGTATCTTCTTCCTGAGAGCTACAAGCACTACTAATGCAACAGACAGTTGACACCATCAGAATAAATATCAAGTACCTACAAGAGAAAATTTGACTATCTAGGTATACAAGAAAAATCTGTAGATCTGTTTTTGGCTCAAAGATCTAGAAAATGAACTACAGATTCAGCTCTAGCTGCTTGGACTTAAGCTCTGTATGTCTGGTTGTTCTAGAAGGCTTCTTGCACATTAAGCATATCTCTGGTTTTCTATTCCAACACTGTAAAGAGAACTTATACGTGCCTATGTTTTCACTTTCACACAGAGGATTAGATGCTAAAAATTATAAAGTGATATAAAATAAAAGTTTGTAAATATGTGGCACTTATCAAATATTTCTCAGTACTTTGATTTTAAAAAAGAAAAAAGCATTAAGTTGGAGAGCGAATAAGACCCTTAATGTCTGAATTGCAATTCTGCACACAGTTTTCCTGAACACACAGATTTGAGCTAAGCATTAAAGTTGAAAGTTTTAATGTGCAGGTAGCTTGAAAACTTAGATTCAGACTGGTGTCATGCTATCCCAAGAAGAATGGGTAAATTCATGTCCTCTTCCTTGCCTGGGCATGCAAATTCAACAGAAGTCTTGTATTCTCTCCGTAGGGCTGGGAAAACTGTGGATATTGCTCTCCATTAATTAACTTGCTTCTTAGTGCTTGGCAGCGTGTCTGGTTCTGATTACTGTTATCACAGGCAGTCCCTTCGTATTCTGGGGAAGGAAGCTGTGTTTCCTAATCCACAATTCTATTCTTCTGATAGCACTTGCCTTCTTTCTAGCACTGCTACTTCATATACTTGCCTTGATTCCACAGAATTCCACAGGCAATACAGTCCTTTGTTACTAAATCACCCTTTAAAATCAAATAGAGCTTGTGCAGTTTATAGTAGACGATTACATGGGCACTGCCTTCAAGACAGGTGTGTAGCATGAAGAATGTAGCCAGATTTCAAAAAGCAGCACCTGAATACTCTCTCTTTACTTTGATGACACAGGAATTATGACTTTTCCTACTTAGTGTGGTGAAAGCGAGTCACAGGCATAGAACTTCAAAGAACTTCATCTCTGCCAGATGTCTAAATGGCATTTAGATTTTCAGAAGTTGCTTCAAAACCTGTTTGATTTTTAAATATGACTTTGTCCCCAGAAATCATTTTATGATTCTGCAGTAAGAAATGTGATACACGAATAGCAAAGTTGGAATTCACACATTCTGGGAATAACCGAATCTAGGCTAAAGTATTTTACCACTAAGTTTTGTTCCCTTTGATCAGGAGTGATAGGATTCACCTTCCCTTCAGGACACCTGTCAGAAGGCCATACTGCCTCCTAGCTTCAGAGAATGGTCAGCAGCTTACAATGAAGAATGCTACAGGTGGATGAGATGAATCTCACCTGGAATGTTTGCTGGTGCAAATCTAGAGAATGTAAGTGTACAATCAATGAATGTACAGATGTTATAAATACTAAAGAGCTAGGCTATGTTGTTATTATACCAGAGCAAGAAAGATAAGATGCTCACCCATATCCTGGGCTCACTAAGAATCTCCAGAAGAGATCCTTCCCCACTGGTAGTCAGCTCTTAAATGGGTCTAGGAGAGATGGAGTCAGGCTCCACCCCTTCCGGCAGCACAGGTGAATTGCCTTCACCTGTGCTCCCATGGCTGACTCATTGCTCGCCCCAGGTGATCAATCAGAGGTTCAGGCCGTGACTCAGCAGTTCCCATACAGTAAGACTTCTGCTCTGTTTTCTCATAGCTGTTTTGTAAATTATCAATTTTGGCTAGGTGACTGGCAGAACATTCTTCAAGTTTAATGAAGCAAAAAGGTGGAACAGCATGGTATCTGGATGCCTCCTTAATAAGGGTATAAAGAGCATACCTCTGCAGAGTGTTTATTAAAAAAGGCAGTAAGGAACAGGACGTTTGGATGACATATGAAAAAAGACACAGGAAGGAGATGTAGATTCGATGGGCATATATGTAGCACTAGTTATATAGCCACTGAATAGAAAAAAAGTTTGATACTCATTTAATGAACCAAAAATCTCTGATGAGATGTTAAAATCTCTGCAGGCCCTGGCACATAGGGTATTTCTGCCTGAATTGAGAAAAGAACAAGCTTCTGCTTACAGGAAGGCACGGATTGGTAAGCAGCTGCATACCTAGAACCCTGCCAGATTCCAAGTTACACACTAGTGTTTTCTTATCCATGAAGGACATATGTATCCAGGTGTCCTTCCTGCATTTTAAAAAAGGAATTAGGAAGGAGGATTAGAGAGAAGGGAGTGGTAATGTTTTTCATTTTCCTTGATACAACCGCCATTGTATAGAATACTTAAACACTTAAGTAATCCTTAAGGGAAAAGGATCTCCTCGATCTCTCCATGCATTCCACAGCCTGGAGAAGCTCCCATTTCTAAAGAGGAAAATACAGAGCATCCTCATCAGATGGCTGGGTCCATCTCTCCTGGTTAGATAAAATGGTATGTCAAATCATGTGTACTCTCTGGGGGCGTGTAAAAAGGAAGAACAACTCTGTTCTCTCTGGGCTAAGGGATTCACCAGGGAGTAAAAGAAGGTTGATTTCCATCACCTGTGCTCTGAAAGACTTGTTTTAAACACTATTGCATAAAATACAGCCTCTGGATTAGAAATCAACATGCAGGATTCCTGGATATTGGGTGTTCAGTCATCTGTTTATTTCTTTTTTACTTAACTAAGAGCTCCATTGTTTTTTTCATCTCCCTATATTTGCAACTTTAGCCTCTTCAGATAAGTTCATGCTGGTTTTAGAGAGGTCGAATCCATTCATTCCCAAGACTTCAGTTTTTCCAGGACGAAAACATAAACCACTGCCAGTCTAAAAGCCTGCAGCCACACGGTGGCACTCTCTGGCTTTAAATAAAGGTCCTTACATTGCGCATGCTTCCTCCTTTATTCTTCCTTTCCAAGCAAAGTGTAACAGCTACTAAAATCAAAACAAACCCTTCCAAAATGATGCCTGAAGTCCTTTTGTGGCTTAAAGTCCCTTTACTAGGAAAGGAGAAACACTGTTCTTCCCCAGACAAGCATTGGTGTGCTCTTCAATGAGGGAAGTATGCTCCAATTAAGCAATGGGGCACTTGGAAGGAGTAAAACGAGTTGCAAATAATCATGTTAAGCAACTCCAAAATACTTAAGTTCCTATCTACATCCAACCTAGATAAAGTTATCATCTGGAGTGCAAATACAGAATATTGTAATGGAGAAGAAACCTAGAAAAGGATGCCAGAGGCAGGCACAGACTGCAAACGTTGGTGTTACTTGGAAATGGTAAACTTCTGACAGGTACCAAGACAAATGTCATAGGAACTGCTTTGTAGGAACCTGGTGCTTTGGTGCTCTAGGTAGTGATACTCAAAATAATTAACATATGAAAGCCAGACATACCACTTTCCTTGATAACATACAAAAAGTATTAGCAGAGTTGGAAAGAGTTTTAATATATAAATTTCCCTCTTGTTGTTACTCTCAGTTGATGTTCAAAGGAGATGTGCCCCTCAATATTTCTGCTTTCATTTTGTTATTTCAGATAACAAAGTGAGGAAAGATAATGTTGAATTTTTTCTCTATCCAGCACTTGGGCACTGAAAAGACAGGTTGTTTCTCGTGCAGCACAATGACATACTACATGGATTGTATCTTCGCATGAAAATGCAAACGAAATGAGATTAATCCGACTTAAATTATCATAAAACTTATGCGTTATTTAGAAACATTTTTTTTTTAGATGGCTATGTGCTGGGAAACTCTTGAAATTTTTCAGCAGGTGTTTTTCCTGATGTAGCAGATGTACAAAATCTGCTCAAATAATTCTTTCTTTGCCAAGTCAACAGAAAGGAAATTTCATGATTGCAAGGAAAATATTTAATTTTTTTTTTTAAGTTGGAATGAGTATAATAAATGGAGCATTTCTCTTTCTTTAGAAGTAACATATCCTTTTTTTCTTAATGTTTTCTAAATTTTATCTGAAGTTTATCTAACTGCTGTTTTTCAGTGACAGTGAAACAAATTATCCATATTTTCTTGACATTCTGAAGTAAATTCTAATTATTTGTAGTTTCCTCTTTAAGAGTATCTTCAGCCTTGAACAACCTACTGTTTACAGTGGTAATTTGATTCTCAATTTATAACTGAAGAATGGAGCATCATTGTAATATTTTTTTTGGTCCATGTTTTCAAAATTGATGTTAGTACTAACCAGGCAGAAGGAACTAAACTATTAAGAATCAAGATAGAAAAATAAATATATCACCACTGTCTACTGAACACTAGAAACTATTCCTTCTTGCATTTATACCTCAAGGCATAGTTCTGCATTTATTTTTCTGGTAGATTAAATGTGATACATGCTGCAATTTTCTTGAATCCTGAAGTTTTGTCTCATGTTGGTTAAGATTTACATGGCATAAAGGCAGTTAAAATGTGTACACTTTCATACTGATGGATCAAACTCAAGAAAAAACATGTGTAGAATGCCTGCTATGTAATTTGAAAAGTGATTTCCTTTTGTGCTCTCCTGCAGGTTTTTTAATTATACACTGCATAAAAAATATATTTATTTTTCTGTTTTTCTTGCATACCAGATATAACAATAGTCTCTACACAAACATACAGCTGAGTAAATGTTATTCACCATGAAGTAATGATAACCATATTAATAAAATGTTAATAATAATAAAGTATCTCAGATCATAAAGTCTTTTTAAGTTTCCCACATTCTCTTATTTGTTGACAGCTATAGGTTTGTCAAGATCTTGAAGACTTGTAACTACGAGAAGCTTCAGGAACATTGAGTTGTGTATAAGCAAGTATCTTAGCCTAAGATTCTGTCCTTTAGTAATACATTTTGATTAATGATTTTCTTTCCAACATATTTTTTCTTCTTTGTTAGATATGTGAAATTGTTTGAGGTAATCTAACAAAGTGATTCTATGTTTCTTTTCTTTTCTTGCCAGTTGATATAAGTTCACGTCTGGGATTTTCTGGGTCATTGAATCACAATTTCTTATTAAAGTAGAGAAAAGCTGTCCTTGTTATACCTTTTACCAATTATGTTTGCTCTATTGCTTTACTTTTTTTAGAAACCATTTTTACTCGTTTTTAGGTCTGCCAGACTTTTCATCACCCTTGCTGAATCCTGGGTGTTTGCCACATACCAGTTAATGCTGGAAACAAATCATTTCTATTTCTAAGAATGAGTCTGGAAAAAAGTGCACTAATTGGTCAATGTTTATTTTAAACCAAGTGAAGTCTGGTTGCCTGTTTTCTACAAAGTTTTAGCAATGAAAATCAGGGATCTACCAGCAAAGTGCGGTTGCTTTAGGGATGGACTTTCTCCTATCTAAAAGTACCCCTGTTTTAAGCATTTATTAGAATTAGGACTTGTATAATAAAGATGTTCTGACATGTGCTACCAAAATTTTAGAAGAAACTTTGAGCTACTTGCATCTTCAGTAATTCAGTAAGATTTGCCTGTATGTTTCAAGCTGTTTCAAGGGTAAAGGGAATAAAGCTGGGAGCCTTGCAATACATAAGCGACTCACTTTTAGAGATAAGAATAATGCTTAACCTCTACCCAAAATGTGGAAGAATTTCAGAGAAAAATATTTGACTATGATGCCAAAAACTGTATCTTGGCAGTAAACAATACATAAACAATATTAAACAATAGTAAACATGCGAAAACTGCATTAGTTTGGAGATTTTCTAAGTACTTAATGTTGCTTCACAATTGCATTTATAGTCCACAGATATCTCATGTAAATCTTTACTTATATTAGTACATTATTGTTACCTAGCATTCCCCTTATATTCCATTTGGTATTAATTTTGAAGTAGAAGATCCCAAGATTGAACAGGAAATGAACTACATTTAAATATGCTACTTTTGAAGATGCACTGTATCCAGCTTCCTACAATTACAACAATCATACGTTAGAAACTTCAGAATTTCTAGTTGCTTTTTTTTTTTTTTTTTAAAAAAAAAAGGCCCAAATACTTCTTTTTGAATTGGCAAGAGACAAAATGTAAAACAGCACTGAAGAAACTTCTCCATGGTCTTGGTCTTTGAATCATGCAAATATCTTCCATTTTTCAAGCTCCTTAGTTAGTACTTCTGAACTTAACTTTTAAAGCTGTACCTGGATTACTCAAATGTATTTGTTCATGTTTTCCAAATTCCCTTCTATTTTTTAATTAATTTTGATAAACTATTGTTTGACCCTGTTTAAAAATGTGCTGGATATGGTTTACAACAAGTTAAATCTAATATAAACTTAGATTGAGCATTTAGAAATATTTAGATTGCTGCCTTTGGACCTCTGCACTCACAATTTAAGGTTTTATTTTACTCGGCTGCTGAGACATGGAATTTTGATTCGGACAATAGGCCACTTTCTCAGTTCACATAAATCAGCTAAGTTCCATTCAAATAAAGCTCCAGTCCTGGGTTAAGTTAACAATTTGAAATTTGGCTCAAGGGCCATATCTAACATGACATTCCCTTGCCACAAGAGATTAGAGCAAAATGCTGAGGTCGCGAATAAAGATCCAAGTTGAACGGACTCATGGAAACAGTAACTGGATGTGGACTGAGACATTAGATCTTCCTCCCATCTGGTAGAGGCTCTTTTCCCGTGTGAGTCTGGAGCAACAGTTTGTGTGGGTATGGCCAAAGCGGACAGACTTCTTCACATCACGTCTGCACTGAGCCATGCACGACTCCTTAGGATGTCCAGCTTTTGGCATATTCCTCCAAATCCTCCTTCTTGGTTGCCCTCTCCATGACCCTTCCATCCCCTTCACTGCTGTGCAAAGTATTAGAGGCTCTGCTGGAAAGAGGGCTACAGCAGGACACATTTTGTAGCGTTTGGTTTATAAGACCCATTAGAGAGGTATAGTTCTGGAAGAAGGCTACAAGTGCATGCACTAAAATCATTCTCTCTCTTTTCCTCTTATTCAAGATCTTACAGAACTTTTTATTTTTATCCACTGAAAAAGTTTGTAACCCTTGTCTTATCTGTATATACCATGTACTGCAAGTCATGATACTATTTGCTTTGTTCACATTTTCATTAAACTGATACATGGCTGATACAACTGTATTTTGATTTTAAAGAATTCTGCTTTGATTCTTCGATGCTTCTTTTGTCACATTATGCAGAAACTTTGCTCAGTTGGTCAATAACTGATTTGCCATCAATGAGAGCATAAAATTATCCTGCATTTAATTTTGAATATTTGTAAGAAGGGAATTGTAAAACTGAGCCTGAAGTTCTCCTGAATTACGTTACGAGGGAAACTGTGAATGATTTTCTTTTCTCAAAAGTGCAATTGAGGCATATTTTCATGTTTGCTTTTGTAATTTTAGCTAAAACAGCTTAATATAAAGTTTCAGATTAAGCCAGTACATATATTCTCAATGTCACTCAGCTGGTTTGAAATAGTCTTGTAAGCATCAGATAGAATATGTGTCTAGTTTGGTATTTTATTAAAGTAACAATGTGTGTGGGATATTCAGCAGTGTTTTTCCATTGTGGTCAAAGTAGTTTGGAGAACTCAAATAAAAGGAAAACAATCTCAGGACACTTGGTGATCCTCTCTCTCTCTCTCTCTCTCTCTTTTTTTTTTTTTTTAAATTTAACAGTGTACTACTACACTGCTTCTGTTGGATTTATTACTGCTCAACAATGAAAATCAAGCATAGATGTCTAGGATAAATTATTCAAACAGTTCCCTTCAGTGTAAAAAACGTTTAAAATTTTGAACTAGACAAGCACTGGTGGGCAACATCTTTAATACATTCCTTGCTTCTTTAAAAAAAGTAAAAATTTTTCTCATGGTTTTAATTAGTCAGGTCAGAGCAAGAAAAGAATAAAGTCATTTACACCACAGTCTGCAGTGAAGTCATTCAAATTGTCAACTGGAGTATTTGTAGGCCACTAACACTCAAGTGTTCACCAATAAAGACTTCGATAAAAATTACTTGTGCAAAAAAAAAAAAAAAAAAAACATAATATGGAAGCATCAAGATTTGGGACAATCTGTTTTCAAGACCTTAGATACTTATATTTGCCCATTTAAAAAATTCTACACTTTTTTTTTTTCTGTTTTTTATTCTTTTTTTTTTCCCCCAAACATACAATTCACAATAAGATTTTTAGCACTATTTTAATTTTGCTCAAGTGACTGCAGTTCTTATTTTCAATAGTAGACGGGGGACCGCAGGAAAAGGTATATGAAAATCTAAATAACTGTTATATCTCAAAATTGAAATACCAGAGTTACATCCCTTGAGTTGCCAAGGTCCACATGTTCAGTCAGCTAAGTGTAAGTTTCTCAGATACGGAAGAAATTGTGGCCAATGTTTGTTTTTTACTAGTATTCTTAGTTGCTGTATCCCATCATCCGTATCCTCAGGCATTATTTTTGAATAAATGGTGAAGAACATGATTGATAACGCTCATGCAATTTTAGAAGACATCTGCAAATAACCTGAAGCTATTTTGCTTTCTTTCAAATTCTCAATCATTTAAGAGGATATGGCTCTTCTTTACTGGGTGGTGTCAAATATCACATTTCATTTTGTCTGAACTTATCATTAAAATCATGTCCATTCCCTAACTTCATCTTTCATGAATTAAAAAAAAACTAATAAAATTTCCTGGAAAAACTCACTATGCAAATAAAACATTTCACTATTACAGATACTTATATCATCACTTAGAAATAAGTGAATGTACTTATTTTTAAGTTCTAAGTAACTGAACTTATAAAATATCTTGTTACAGATTTGTTTCACACACCCTTTTCCAGAGAATTTTCAAATCTGATTCAGTCTCAGAAGCCTGGTCTTAGGCAAAATATTACTGTAAGTATCTCACTACAAGTCTAAACAGTTTGGATTTGACAACAACCTTGCAATTTCCAGATTACTGTTGTCCTTACAGTTTGTGAAATTTGTAGTAGTAATTTAGGTAGCCACCCTTCCTTTGGACCCCAAGGACTTTAGAAGTGGGATTTATTTAAAAATAATAATAGTAATAATAATATGCATAACATACGCCACTGGTGTGAGACTGTCACTGGTATTAATAACAACAAGATAATGGTAAATGGTCTTAGAACTTCCATGTCAAACAGTTTCACAGAATTACAGAGCTGCAGGGGTTGAAAGGGACCTCCAGAGATCATCGAGTCCAACTCCCCTGCAAAGCAGGCACCCTACAATGGGTCGCACAGAAGGCATCCAGACAGGTTTTGGGTATCTCCATAGAAGGAGACTCCACCACCTCTCTGGACATCCATTCTAGTGCTCTGTCACTCTTACCATAAAGAAGCTTTTACACATGTTTGTACAGAACTCCCTATGTACAAGTTTCAGGCCATTACTCCTTGTTCTATCACTACACACCATTGAGAAGAGCCTGGCTCATCCATTTGCCTCCCCACTCCCTTCAGACATTTATAAACATTGATCAGATCCACCCTCAGTCTTCTTTTCTCCAAATTACTCACTCTAACAGCTCTAATAGAACAGTGGATGAAGGTTACATTATAAATGCCAAACTAGGCATAACAGTGTCACATCGCACATTCTCCTCTTCAAGTATATAGAATGTGATCTCAAAATTTCCATTAATTGAACAAGTGATAAAATAAAAATTCCAGAATTAGTTATTGGGACTTCACAGTATCAAAAGAGAAGATTTCAAATAGAAATATGAATAGAAAAAGAAAAGGCCTCTTTAAAGTATTTGAAGAAATCCAATTGTCTATAAATATCTGAAGATGGCAAACTGGGCAAGATTAAATGCACTATTAAGGATAGTAGTGCAAAAAATGCAAACTCCAATCAGTAGAAGTGTCATGGACAATAAAGAAAATTATTCTCTGTCCTTTTAGACCTTGGATAAAGAATCCTGCCCAGTTTAGGTACAATACACTATAAGAAGGATGTTAACAAATTTGAGCACAAAGAGGAACAAAAACACTGATACAAACTTTAGAAAATATGAACTTTGAAGAAGGGTTGAAGGAACTATGTTTGTTTAGTCTAGAATAGAATGAGTGTAGATATAACAGTCTTCACAATGTAAAAGTGTCTTATATGACAGCTCTTCTTAATTGCAAGGGGAAGAAAAATAAGATGCATGTTGTGCATTTTCATAATAATAGAGTGATGAAGCACTAGGATCTGCTGTAATGAGAGTTTTTTTCCTTACAGCTTTTAAAAACAGATTAGATAAATATCTTCAGGTATTTGATAACCTGATTCTACCTATTTCTTCCACTGGGCAAGAGGTTTGCAGTGGATCCTTAAGAGATTGTTGTGATCCCATACACTTGCAAGTTTCCAAGATTTCATTTGACAAAATAAAACAGTTTCAAATATGAAGGGATTAAAAAGCCTTCATCTGTAAAAGTCCTGGAGCATAGTAGATATAAACCAAAGGAGATGATGACTCAAAGTCTTTCATGTCTGGTCCTCCAACCATTAGGTAATAGGGCATTATCTCATTGGGTTGTGTTCTGCAGAGACAAATCCCTCATCAAGGGGAAACCTGTTTTCTGTCAATTATTTAAAGATACAGATGCTTCTTTGGCACTATAAGTGCTGATGTGCATATGACCAGTGCTAAAACTGTAAGCATAAGTGGGATTTGATCAGATTAAAGAGTCGAGATTTTGAATGTTGGCTATAACAAAACACTGGGTAGATAGTAAGGAATCCTATATCCTGGAGTGACGGGGTGGGCTTTGGTCTACTCAAGCTTAACAATACAAAATCATTTGGGAAGATTTAGCATATTCATAGAATTATTCTTGTGATTTTGCTGTGCTCGGACAAGATTAGTGGTTGTGAATATAACCAGATATGACAGCAGAAGAGACAGGCACCATTTCTTTATCTACACAAGTACAGTGTGAACTACAGTGGCAGTGTTAATGCTAAAAGACTTTCTCAGTTTAAGGGAGAACAGTTTAGCCTTCAGACTGAAGCAGAAACAATTACTTAGAGAAGTGGATGATTCTGATAAGGGTGTCCATCCACTAGTAAATGAGATTGAAAGGAGTGTAGGTTAAACAGTGATCACTAACATCTCAGGCAGGACATAAGCCCGTTTAGAAAAGAAATCTAACATCCATTACCTGTTACTGTTCTGTTCTGAAATTCATTATCCACAGTTCTTATAAGCAGAATTATTTTATTCACACAGTTTTATTTCAACAGAATATAGGACACCAATTTTTACTGAAAAATACAGATCCAGATTTTTACACTATTTATAAAGAAGAATCAGATTAAATAGTGGGTCAAACACGACATAAGCTTATCCAATAGTTTTTCTTACATATTTCTGCTCGCACACACCTCTTTTCCATCTGTCATTCTCATTGAAAATACTTTAAAGTACCAGAGAGCATGTTAGATATATGAATAAGTAGATTAGATATTATACACCTGGTACCAAAGATGCAGTCCTCCAACCCTTGATTATGAGCTGACTAAAACAGTCTGAAGTCCATAGATACTTATGGGTTTGACCATTGCATTCCCTTGACTAGATGTTCTTCTTGTGATACATAGTTCCTAATCACGAGGAACTCAAAATCTTTCTACTACCTAAGTTCCTTTGGAAGCTGCTAACAAGACATTATTTTGCTTGTTTTGTATGAGAACACAGAATCCAGAACACAGTTTAAAACTTGCTAAATAAATATTTTCAAAAAGAATAACGGAAAGGGATTGCTCTCCCTAACCATCAGACACTATTAATTCTGGAGAACAACTAATAGAAAATGTGTTAAGTGTGTCACCAAAAGACCAATAAGACTGAGAAATTAAGTGGAGTTTCTGTGGCTTAGTGGTTTGTGTATGCCTTTAGAATAAAAATATGGGTATCTCTACTGAATAGCTTAGTACTTATCCCAAGATTCCAGACAAATGTATGTGGACTTAGCAGTTCCAAAAGAAGATTCTTATCAGAAGAAAACATTTAGTTTGGAAGAGGAAGGTCACCAGCAAAACAGTGAGGTAATTACTGTATACCTACCCTTGCTGTGTCTCAATTGCCAGTGTTGTAAACTTCCATTACACCTCCAATTGGCATTGTTGATTGCCCTACACTGGCATTTTGGCTTTGGGCATTGTGGTTTGATGCTGATGAAAACTCAGGCAAACACTCTAAAGGCTAAAAGATGACTGTTTTGGTCAGTGGTATTTGTGCCAGTAACACCATGAAGCTTACAAAGATGCAATCAACTATTCCATGCCATCAAATCAACAACAGGAGCAATAAATCATCTGCATTATTAAATACCTCCAAAAATCTAGGCTAGTGTCAGCATTATTGTGTTTAATTGGTAGAGTCCATTGTACTGTACTAATTCTGCCAGCTGAGAGATTTGTTGTGAGTGTGGTGTCCTATAAACCATGTATAAACCAAAAAATTTACCCGAGAAATATACCCATTTTTAGCCACTGAGTTTATCACTTTCATTGCCAAGGAAAATATTTTCAAAACTGAAAAACATGCAGGCTTTATTTTCAAACTTGTTAAAAAAAAATTTCCACTGCTACACAAACACACCCGTGAGCACAAATCCACAGTGAGGTAATGGCAAAGCTAAGAAGCAAGTCTTCAAGAACTGAGACTTGCTTATGTGGATAAAAAAATATTAAATTTACAGTCTGGGCTGCTGACTGCTATCTTTCACAGGTGCTGGACTTAATTTAGCCATATATATTTTTTTAATTACTGGATTCAGTTTTTATTTTTGTTTGCTATTATAGAGCGAATTTGCCCTTCAGAAGCCTTTGAACCTAATTACTATTTTCTAATTACTTCTACTAAACTCCTTTTTTAATGGATATTCCTATTTGTCCCCTTAATGAGGACATAGGAGCGAAGATCAAGGAACTCCTTTGTTCACTCTTCCATTTTCACTGAAAATTAATTCTTTTCCAATAAGTTCTAACCTGAAAATCTTAAAATTCCAAGCACACACACAGATAATATGGCTATTATTCTGTACAGAAAAGGAGATGCTTCCAAGAATATTTTATCCATATTTCATACATATGGATTTCTGACAATGATTTGATCTTTCTCCAATGGAAATTTTCTGTGGATTTATGAGGCCTTTTGAGCAACAAAGTGATACCAGTGCTGATTATATTTGTCCATGGAAAGTATTGACCTATGTCATGAAGCTTAAAGCTAAGCAAAACAAAACACGTATTCTGTAATAGAGAACTATGAAATTGGTTGTGGGAATAAGTAAACGAGTTTCTAACCTCCCACATAAACAGCTTCTGGGATCTCTACCAATTTTACCCAGATTATACCAGATTAGACACCACAAAGATGAGAGATCCCTGAAGCCTGCAAAGAGAATAAGAAATGTCACATTTCAAATCCTAAAAGAAATTCCTTGACATGGATGTCTGTGCACTCCTG
Source organism: Tragopan temminckii (assembly GCA_028571105.1). Taxonomy (NCBI): domain Eukaryota; kingdom Metazoa; phylum Chordata; class Aves; order Galliformes; family Phasianidae; genus Tragopan; species Tragopan temminckii. Next base: position 56,362,853 of record JAOWBP010002392.1, read on the forward strand.
AGTCCATCCCCCCCAAAAATGCTTCTGTAGAGTGAAGACCATAATCCCCTTCCCTAGTGAGTTATAACTTAGTAGCAAATGTGACACAACTAAATAAGAATTATAAATAGCAGCTAATGATAGATGTGAGCCACAGAAGAAGTCACACCATACAGAAGCTTCTAAGAAAGTCACAGAGCCACTAGTGAGCAAAATTTGTAAGGAACATATGAAAACAATAATAGAAAGGAAGAAATGATCACCAGAAGTGCCATGAGATGTACCAGAGAAATCAGTATTTCACACAGGTTTATAGCTACAGAAAATGGTTTTTCCCTTCCATTCAGCAGTCTGGGAATGTTGACGTCAATTATTCATAAGGTAACATTTTCCATGAGATCTTTGGGAAGACAGACACACTGTCTTCACTGAGACCTCACACAATGATGTCCTAAAAATAGGTGATCAAAGCTATTATCTCCTACAGTTCTTTGGAAAATTGGATGTCTTACAGTGTAACAGACTGGGAGACAAAAAAGTGGATTGCCAGGTATACGTATCTGATTGGTTTTGTGTCCACAGGAAAGCAAGATATGTTTTCACTTAAGTATGTATTGACTAAGAGACAACATGCATCTGAGATTAGCTGAGTACAGATCTATCTGTCTCTGAGAAAATATCATTCTTTCAAATGAAGAACATATTAGTGGTAAGTTTATGATAGCATCATTTGAAAATTATTTTTAGGATAATTTCTGCCTTTCTATGAAATCTATAATGATAGCACTGGACTAAGGGATTATAAGGCTAATATGAAGAAATAAAAAGCATATTAAAAACCAGCTGCTTGAGCAAGCATGAGATCTATTTAAAACCATATATACAATGAAAAAAAAAACTGGCAGCAATTTGTCAGTCTATAGCATGTCAGATAATTTCTAGGTCAAAACCAAAATGAAGGACCAGAATTCTTATGACAGCAAAATTCTTCTTCATGCTCCACCGTAACATGGTAATTTTTGGAATTATTATTGCATAGAATAAATATTCTCCTATCTATCATTTTTCAAAATCATTAGTGAAGAGGGCTGATTCAATACCAAATAGAAGTAATGGAAAAACTAGGACAGTCATTAAGGAGAGTTGGAATAGTCCTTAAAGGAGGAAGTCTGTTGTAAATAAAGCTCCTTCCTTATGGTATGACTTTCCTTGAATGAACGCACGTCCACAGGAAAAAGGAAAAAAAAGGAAAAAAAAATGTTCTCATAAGAAACACTAATTGCTGTGGGCCTTAACGAAGCAGAAAAACTGAAGATCCTGCATCACCTCCTTTTCTCTGTGGCAAAAGCAGAACTCCTACATCTCAAGCAATTTAGTCACAACTGCTTACTGAAGGGCTTTTTGTAAGATTCTTGAAGGAAATCATGAGAAAAGAGATGATAAGTATTCAGATTTAAAATGTATAATTTGAATATCAAAATAGGATACTGGGGAGTATCCTATTGGATTAGATGGAAAAGATGATGCAAATCTTGCTAGTGTTTTCTGCAGGAGAGACACCAGGAGAGTTCAGGGTCATTAATTTTATACACATACATTTAAATAGTTTTCGGTTCATTTTTGCTGAAATCATGCTTTCTTTGGTCCCACAATCCGTCTGGTATTATCAGTTTCGTACTGGTACAGTAGAATGGAATTGATGACACAGTAGGAGCCTTGTCTAAACCAAATGAGTCTATGTAATCATTATTTTTAGCTAACACAGATTTTCCTGCTTCTCTGGTAATCCTTGCTATTCCAGCTATGCTTCTTTCTTAAGGGAAGAGATATTCCTTACACACTCAAAAAACCCAACCCTTTGAATGCGAATAAAATGGTTAATGCTTCCTTAAGCTCATAGCTGTTCCATACAGTAACTTAAACGAGAGGATATTAGTTCATCTGTGACTGAAAACCAAAACCAGATGGATTAGCTTGTTAGAGTTCCCTAAAAAATATAACTGTGAGTTATAGTCATGGTTGGAAATACATTTCTTTTTCATTTGCCTTCTTTTAAGCTTTTCATTCAACTGTTTCACTACACCAGACTTTTAGAAAATTGTCCCATTTAATTTCTTCTAAAAGACTTACTGAAAAAGGGGGAAGCAGCAGATGTTATTTTGAAATGTAAAAAAATGTAGCTAAATGATGAAACAAGTTTGCTAGGTACAATTCATAAACCCTATGTATTCTACTACTCTCTTCTTTCAAAGAGAAGCCAAATCTGAAATACGGTTAGAACAAAAGGAAAAAGAGATATTCTTCTCTGTGAATCTTCCCAAACATTTAGGACTAACAAATGAATGTGATGATGGCTGGTGCTCGTTGCTCCCTGTATCTATAAGAACATGTTTAGTAAAACACATGCATCAGAGGAACTTAGCATGAAGATATCAGTGGTGCAAATCATAAGCAGCTTTATCAGGAAACGGGGAGATCCAGTTTGGCCAGGACAGCACAGTCATACACATCTCAAGCAACACAACTTTATACACATGAAATGTTTTAATAAGAAAATAACATATATAGCATTTCAACTGATCTTTACTGTGCAGGTGATGGAACACTGGCACAAAGAGGTTGTGGGGCTTCCTCCTTCAGAAGCCACCTGAACATGGGCCTGGGCACCCTGCTCTTTGTGGCTCTGCTGGAGCAGGGGTTGGGTCAAAGGGACCCAGAGGTCCCTGCCAACCCCAACCATTCTCAAATACCACGAGAAATTCTGATTTTTATGATTTTAAGGTATTCAAGATGCCTACGCAGAGCTGCATGGTACAAGAAGATATGACAGATCTATGTTCTTTTGGGGTGTCAGAGCCCTTTTGAATACTTTCCAGCATCTAAAATGGCATTGATCCATACGTGTCCAATTGAATTGGGTCTTAATTTTTAGCAAAGCACATGTCTACTGGTATCTCAAGCATCTTAGGCTACTCATACCATCAATAGAATTAACACATCAGTAAAATAAAGAGAAATATTTGTTCAGTTCTGGTGTTGACAAACTTGATCAAATTAATTGTGCTTTAAGCTCCATTTATTATTTTCATCAAGTGTTTTTTGCTTACTATCAGATCTATACATATTCCTTACATATACACATACACCATAGATATTTATAACTCTGTTAAATCTCATGTGAACAACGCCAGTATGATCCTGTGTGAACAACTCTAAGAACGAGAGAAAAAGCAAAATGTTTAGTTCATATGTAAGCTCTTTTTCAAAAGAATGCTTGAAGGAACTTTTAGTTAATTATTTCAGTTATTGTTAGTATTGCCTTTTACCCACAATAAAATTAAAGCTGTAGACATCAGGTGATCACAGAATGTGAGCAAGAGTGCAAAGAAATAACAACACAGTCAAATCACAGAGAGAATGAGAAACTATAAAGCACTTTGTGGTCATTCAAAGCAGGAATCATGCACGAGACTGCAGAAAAACTTCAGTGCTGAAGGTCACAGAATGTTTTGTCTAATCCTTCAGCGGACACTCAGATTTGATCATATCAGTTGCATCTTATACCCTATTGACTATATTGATAAGAAGAACTAAAAGTTCTTTTCTTTTGTAACTCAAAATCCATAATAGTAAAAACAGCTAAAAAGCTGTTCGTGGTTGACCACCAACACTGTACTGAAGTTTTCATTTCTCTGCCCAGTGCCTCCAGACTGTAATGCAAGGATTTTCTCTCCTCAGAGAACTGTTGTGGCTCTCCAGCTCATATGATTTTCTGTATGTCCACCAGAGTGAGTGAAGTTGTGTCAGTTTAAGTACAGATTTAGTTATCTAAGAGGGAGAGGTCAGATTCAAGAGACCAACTTTGGAATAAGATACATAAGTTCCCTGTACATTTTGCTGTTTGTCTAGATAAATTAGTTTGATCTTTGCATTTGCACCTTGAAAGCTATATTTGCTTGTGGAATTTGCACACAGGCTAAAATTTAGCAGGCTATCTGTGTAATAAGGACATGTAGTTAACAGTTTTCTATTTAAAGATTTCTTAAGTTTTAAAGCACTTCAAGTCAGCCACTATACTGGTTATGATCCTTCTAGATCTTGTAAAGCAACGCAGGCTCAGAGCGGCTAAAAACAGAGTGAAGGTTGTGATCTCAAAGAATTTCCAGATGCTCCAATAAAAAGAGTGGCTGTTTTATCAAAAAGGATTGAGGGTTGTGATTCCCTCTATGTCCAGCATTGAAACAGTGCCTGGTATGCTTCAAACAGACTCTGTACTGCTGACAAAGATAAACCTGACTATTACTGACTTGTGGTCAATTAAAGAACTCGTGGAACCTTTCACATGTGCAAAGACATTAACCTCTGCCTCCTGGCCAAATTATACAAGATTAATAAAATCAAGTCCCAAACATTTTGGATCTAGTTGTGCATTCCTTGCTCAGAGCTGGGTGCTTGGATCTCTCCTGGTGTCTTTTGAACTCAAATGAGTTCCACTGGATTAAAGCTGCATGGAATTTGGCTCTAGAATCAGTTCCCTTTCAGATCGACTGTGAGAAGGCATTGGGAAATTTATCAGAAGCAGATCATTTTTTGTTTTGTTTTGGTTTTAATGCTGTCATTTGAGTGGGAGGTATTTGAACTCCAAAGACAGAAGTGGAAATCAAGAAGCCAGCTAAATCCCAGCTGACTATGTCTGTAAGCAGATGTTTTAGAATAGTACGATTAATAAGACTGTGAAAGAAAGCATCAATTACAGTAAAAAAACAGATTGCTGGCACTTTGTGTGTACTTAGTGTATTCCAAAAAAACAGCACCATAAAAGTAGGAGTAAAACAAAAACTTTTTAGGTTTGTGCTGCTAAATCATATTTTCTTACTAAATATTAGTATCAGATGAGTTGCCATTTGCTGATTAAAACACTTCAACATGATAAAGGCTTTCATTTCTCTCTCTCTTTTTTTTTAATTTGAACAAGCCAAGCTTCTTAATATCTTGAATATGAAATTTAGAGACAATTATGGTCATAGTTCAATTGACTGATTATATTCTGGAGGCTGGATGCAACAGTCAGACTTGATTGATTATTTTGGCAAACTAAAACTTTGGGATACTTATACTAAGCATCTGAGATTCTAGTATGAATATGCCCTAAAAGGTTCAGCTTGTCCCTTAGTTGACATACCTATAGGAGTGTTTTTTCCATTAATGCATGGAGATTTTACCAGTCAAAAACTTTTCAGGTTAATATGAAATACTATAAAATGAGATCATTACACAGAATTCTGGGGAAAGAGGGCTAAAGATTGAAAAAGAACAGATTTAACTTCAACAAATAATGTATTTTACTTGAGTGCTCCTTGCGACTAAATCAGATATGTGGGATAAGAAACCTCTTTGAATGTGGGAAAGAGGGAAGGGGACAGAGAGGGAGGAAGATTCTGCAAGAAGTCAAATGAGAAGATGAAGGTGAGGTTAAAGTAGCTCTTTTGATGCAACCTCTCAAGAACATACTGGAGTGGCTAATTGTGTTTAGAAGAGTGATTAGAGTAGGAACTAAGAGAAGCAGGTGTGGACGAGAACTAGGAGTGTATAATGAGAGGCCAGCAGTAGGGAAGAGTCAAGTAGCGTGCCTGAGAATAATTCAGGGGGAGCTGAGATAGTCATGCTACAAAGACAGCAAAATTCTGCACCAATAGCAAGTACCACTGACTGGGAGGACAGTCTAAAAGATCTTAACACCTAATATTCAGTAATAAATGAAATTAAGCTACTATTGCTACAGGTTACTTTGTAATTGATGGTCTGGGTAATCACTCCCAAACATCGATTTTGCTGTGGACTCAACCCTTTACTAAGATTTGACAGAATGAAATCCTAATTTTTCACTCAATTTGAAACAAACAAACAAAAACTCTCTAGAACATTGTCTAGCTCCCTCTAATACACACAAAGATATCAAGTGGAATTTTAAAGCATATTTTTATTTTAGTTATTTTAAGTTCTCATAAAAGGGGCCAGCAGTTTGAGGAAACATAAAGCTTTGAGACTTTGTGATGAGTGGAATCTTCATGGAGAGAAATGTAAACTATTTGTGACCTGGCTGGCTCATTGGTGTTGTCCTTGAATAAGATGACACTGGCAACATGCGAAAAAGAACCTGTCCTTCCAGCTGAGGCTCATCATGCCAAACATCTGAAAGCTTCTTGAATATGTGTACTGCTAAAAATAGAATTGTTGAATCCTTGTTTTCTCTTGCTACAATGAGTGTGACATTATTTAAATTTCTTTTCAGATATGATCTCCACTGCAAATGCTGATATATTCATCCCATTTTCTTCCATATGTAGTCACTGCTCTTTTCTCACAACTCCAAAATGCAGCTGCACCATGACAAGTAAGGGATGAGAAAACAGGCATGCATGACTCCTTGACTAGTAAAATTTTCCAAAGACTGGGCCAGGAGAAGTCTGGGAGATGGCATTCATTCCCTTGGGTTCTTTGGAGTGGAGAGAAAGAACGCATCTCCTATTTTTCTCCCTCATATCAAAATAGATCCTTCTTTTTTTCTGCACATCTACAAATACGCTTTATGATTTCTCTGTAGTAATATGATTCAGTAATTTCATAAGGCAACTTTATCTAGAGTGCTCTTCTTTTCTCCAATCATCATCAAAATTTTAACAGATTAACAGGTGCTTTAACCAAACATAATAAAAAGAGTTTGTTGAGAAAAGATTTTTTTTTTTTTAATAATGAAAAACTGTGGAAGATGTCAAACACAGAGAAGATTTTGGCCTTGAAAGCAAAAGGAGTGTGAAGTGGACATGAAAGACGTGGAACACCCGTTTGTCTTTCATTGTGGCTCAGTGATACGCAGAATCCCAACAGAGATCTCTGTAGAGAGAGTGGCAAGCAGAAAGCCTTGTCATGACTGCTAGTGAAGTTACACAGATAGTCATCCATGGAGACAAACCAGAGAAATGTGATTAATGAGCTGGAATAACACCATCTTGATGAGTACTGGAGTTTGTGCTACAGTGTTCCTTCCCACTGCACACATCTGTCACAAACACGCTCATGAAGTCATTTGCTGTTAGCTTTATCTGCAGAAGCATTCTTTGTGTGCTGACATCATATAAATTGTGCCAGGGTAAGCAAATAAAACCCTATGGCAAACAGATTAATCTAACAGTGACACCTGTCTTCTTAAATTGCTTTGGCCAATTATTTCACAGGATTCAGCTGAGAAAAATGCTCATAGGTCAGGTGAAATGTTCCAATGACCATCTTCCTTTGCAGTACAACTCCCTTGCTCAAAGTTATCATGGCTCACAGGATTAGTGGAGAATTCCAGTATAAAGCTTAAAGGAGGTATGAGAGGATTGTAGCAGAATGTGAGAAAACTGCTGCTACTCAAATTAGTACTGTCTAGGGTGGGCAGATGTTAGCTCAGGTCTGCCCTGTTTTTCTCTAGGGGTCTGTTGTAAGTCATCATAAATGAGAAGACACCAACTCTTTAGACTGATCTAATACCATATTATATTCTTATCTCCTCCCCATATGAATCACTGCTTTCCACTTTATGGCTTCTCCCATCCTATCAACTTCACTACCTTGGCTTTGGAGTTCAACTAGCTGCTCTCCTTGGCCATCATTCAGCCTTCACAGTGAAAATTCAAGCACTGCTACAGTTTTTCTTAGAAGTTGACCTTTTATTTAATTCCTTACAAGTAGTTCTACTTATCACCAAGCTGTAGTTCTCTAACTTAAACCAATTTTTCCAACTCATAGTTTTACTGCAAAACTTGAAAATGCAGTGTTTTTCTTAAAACATTTTCTCTTGTAGTAACCTGAGAGTCTCATGTTAAACCATTTTCCAGCTCGTCTGATGGAGCTCAAAAACACAACTTCTGAACTTATAAGAAGAAATAAAATATAGAATATTAATTTTAAAATTTATAATTTGAAAAGGGTCAGGAGTTTGGAAAGTTAAAACTGGCAGTACTCCTAAACCCACTTTTCTTCAGCAATCTTCCTTTAGGTTGATTAAGTTGATACATTTGATGAGAAAAGCATCTAGTCATATAGTGCCTTTCTGTATACCCTAACCAAGAAATATTCTCTTGGTAAAACTCATAGTCTTTTCAAAGATTGAATCATTTATCCATTCATGGATCAAGTAGAATAAAGCTTTCTTCTTTAATTCAAACTGTTTATCCTGATCTCTATAATTAATTACAGAAACAAATGTACAATTACTTATATATTTCTATTTTAGCCTTCAGATCCTCAACTCACTTGGCACCCATTTTGCAGACCCTCTCACAGAAAGACTGGCTGAAATCCAGGGACATTCACACCATCCTTCTGCAATGCCAAGACACCATAAAGAGATTCATAAAATCTGCAGGCCTCTAAATCTTGTTACACTGCCAGGGAAGGAAAAAAGCAGTCATGGAAAATGGGGTGGTACCAACAAGAAAGATTAAGGAAGAGAAGGAAGACGGAAGGAGCCTGGTTTTGTGATACTTGACATAATACCTCTAGTTATATACTAAATACCAAGTGATACCAATAATTATAGTCACACGGAGTAAGTTTGATTAAGACAAAGAATTTGCATATTTAGAGTCTTTTAGTGCTAGCTGAATAGCACTAAATTATTTAATATAATACACTTGCTATACCTCTCTTCGCAGTATATCCTCCTTTTGGCAAGACTCTAATCTTGCCAATCTTTCAAGGAGATAATACATGCCATATGGAGGAAATGTTTCTCTTTCCTCCACCCTCCATCTGTTATATATTTCTCTTTGATCTTCCCCACCCCCAGCATTTTATCCTGTGATCATCTCTAGACCTCAAACTCCGTTGTGTGTGCTCATTCACATAGCTGTACAATCATTTTCACTTTCAATCTCACTGTATTTCCATCTAGGTTTTGCCTTGTGGTTTTATCACACTACTGAAACTGCTAGCCAGCAATCATCCAAACCAAATCCTTCTTCATCTCCAATTCTAACGCAGCTCTTTCTTCCTTTTATCTTGAATTTCCAAGTTAACTTCCTAATTTCTTTGCAGAACTTTTGCTGTCTAATTTTATACATTATTCAGGCAGATTGGATGCATCAATGTCATGAAATCAGAAGAGAGTGAGAAGGGAACTCAAGATCTCATCTACCCAAGGGAAGGCCAATTCTTAGTAAATAATTTCTGAACAGTAACTTTAAGATTTCTTATAAAGAAGGCCTTGAAAATTGGTGTTTTATACCTTCTCCTGAAAAGTCACTGCCAGTGCTTTTCTATTTTCCTGCTTAAAAAGTTATTCCTAATAACAGTCCTAAAGTCCTAGCAGCATTTTCAGCTTTTTTTTTTTCTGTCCCACCAGAGTGAACATGGAGAACAACTTGTTACCCTCATTTTTTCAGCAACCTTTTACATATTTGAGGATTCAAATCACGTACTCTTTCTGCAATATACATATTTTTTAAAGACTAAACGATTTCAGCTCCCTCAATCTTAGCTTGTAAGGTATATTTTTAGACCTCTAATTATTTTACAGTCTTGGGGTTTCTCTCCAAGTGAATCACATCTCTTTTGAAGCAGGACGTACAAAACTAGGCACAGAGGTCCACCTGAGACATTACTAGGAGCAAGAAAAAGGGAAAAGCGATTTATTTTTTTCTTTTCAGTAAAACGTACAAAGGATCTACGTATTTCAACGAGGGGAGAGGCTTTGTTGGTTTTGGTATGTTTTCCCCCACTCAATGTGCAGGCTGATGATCTATCATAAGCTCAAAAACTGTTCTGCAACCTGTATTTAATCAGACATTCCCTATTTTATTACTGGATTGTGTCCTTATCATTATTGCATTGCATCTTATTTA
>JAOWBP010002392.1:56372818-56407047 GCA_028571105.1 Tragopan temminckii
GTATCTGTAAAGGGTTTAAACCTTACGGGTTTTAAATTGTTTCCCTGAATACAGGTGTTTAAGGACAGAAGACTATCGAACTATCAGCATGTAATTTCATAATACGTTGAAAAGAAGTATTATTTTTCTTGGAAGATTCGTATTTCACAAACATTCCTAATGCAATTTATAGCCTCAATAATTCAATAGATAAAGTTCCCAGGTAAACACCATCTAGGGGAGTTCAATTACTCCTATGCCAAAATAAACTGTCAGAATACATTCTCATATAACCTGTACTGTAACATGCAAACTTTTGTTACACTTCTCTTGTAACCAAAGCACAGAATACAAGACATACCAGACTTTTTATCAGTATTTAAAACATCACATCTTTGTAAATGGTACATGCCAGCTAAATCTGAGATTTCAGACTTGATGCATGAATTACCTCACAGTATTCTCAAATAGGCTTATATTCTTTGCCTGATTAGATACCATGAATTATACTGAGACACTGGGAATGGGTGTGTCAGGCCTAAATGCAAAATGTAATCTCATTTGGGTTCATGCCAAAGGGGCTTTTGCTGAAGTCCCTCCCTCAGAGTATTTCAGAGAGTTCATCTCATAGATGAGCAATTGATTCCATCTGAATTCAGAAATGTTATATGCAGTAACTGTTTTATGTTTTCAGTTTAGTTGTAATGATGGGCTAGTTATTTTTTTCATGGCTATACTGATGTAAGGGAGTTTAATGCAAAAAACAAATTCCTAACCATATGTGTACTTCTTTACACAGTTTGAAAGCTTAGTTTGACAGACTGTTGTCTCAGTGTTGCTTGTTTAATAAAATATCAACACACAGAGAGGCAACATTAATATCTGAGAGATCTCTTATTGTTCATGCAATAGATTATCATAGAATCACAGAATATCCTGAGTAGGAAGGGACCCACAAGGACCATTGAGTCGAACTCCTGGCTCTACACAAGACCACCCAAAAATCAAGCTGTATTTCTAAGAGCATTGTCCAACCAGTTTTCTACAAGCACTGAGCCAAAGTCTTAGTATTTAATTTAAAGATGGGCTCAAAGCAGTCCTAAAAACTCTGAAAAAGCATTATGAATCACTCCATTCTTCCTAAGTAAGAGGGACCACTTCCTACAGCAGTTCTCTTCTGTGCAGTTGGTGGAGTTTTTTGGACAGTCAACATGAGAAACATATTCATACTGGCTGTAGATGACTGACAACTCCCCACACTCCTTGAAAGCATGAGGGGCACCACAGTGTTACTGACTGTCCCACAGCGCATCAAGAAGCAAACCCAAGCTTCACTGAAAGCAGGACAAGTCTTTGCAGAAATGCATTTACGACCACGTTTTCTCATTTAACATATCTTAAGGCTTGAATACACAAAAAGGAGAAAGAAAAGAAAAAGAAAAGAACCTGATGTGATAAGAGTGAATCACATAATTTAAAGCACAATTTCCAGACAATTAGGGGAGTAGTCCCAGAGTCTGTAGGGAACTGAGAACAGTAAGAACATCATGCCTGAAAAACATGCAGCATAATTTGTACCAGAAAGAATAACCACTAAAAGTTGGGTTCTAAATTAGCTGTCATCACTCAGGGAAAAGATATTACATTATTGTAGACAGCTCAGTGAAAACCTCTGATCATTCTCTAGCAACGGCTGTGATAACTGATGAAGTCATAAAACATATAAAAGAATGTATACATAGTAATTTAAACTCTATCATAATGACACTGCTATTCTGGTGTCTCTTGCCATTGTTGGAAGTGTAATAGGTGTAGTTTTTACAGCAGGTGATGAGCAGTAACTGCTTAAGGATTGACACTTGAGGGATTGAAGGATTGGAACCAGAGTGGCCCAGAGCTCAAATTGTAAACTAAGACCTAGAAAGTAGACTCAAGATTTCTAATGACTCTCCCATGAGTGAAGCATAAGTACACCATATCTCACTGTGTTGCTGACTTAGTAAAGTTATATGTAAAGAGAAGATAGAAAGTAGACAAAACCATTTAATGTGTTAAATAATTAAATGTGTAACTGCTTGATTGCTGTCCTGACAGTGAAAGGAAATCTGTCTCATTATCGAAATGCATGGTAGTAACTGATGTCTTTTAACACAGGGAATCAAAAACTTGTTTAAGTGGAAAAAGACCTTAGACTACTGTGATGAAACCATCATATTAAAACTCATTTTCTATGTTAAGGAGATACAATGTAGATTGCTGTGATACTTCACTAAGTCTCATCTGTTGAGATGTCTAAATCCTACCATCCTCATATTCTAAAATCTCTAAATGAAGTCCTGACTGCAGACTACTTCGAACAAAAATAACGCAGGTCAACCTGCAAGGTTATGTGAAGGCATGGAGCAAATTGCATGACGCAGAAACAAATTCAATAGAAGACCCGAGTCAAGGATTCTGAGTTACTATCTTTTCACACAGAACAAATCCACTGGAGAGTTAGGCCATCACTAAAAAGCCACCTGTTCAAGCAGATGAAAACAGAATGAAGCACAACACATCCAACAGTCTATACCTTTGCATCAGGCAGCTTCTCACACTGAAAGGAACCAAAGATTTTATTAAACACACAACTCAACACCTGCTCCCTGTTTAAGTGGGAGTTACTATTTGTTAGGGAGGGGAGAGGAAAACAATTATGTAGTAGTGATGGACAGAAGTTTAAAACTTCAATTAGACTATAAATTGTTCTCTTTTCTATACTTTGTCTCCAGTTTCCTTAATTTACAATAACATGGATTACACTAAAGATCACTGAGATTTCTACAAGTGTACTTAATAATTCAGCTAGTAGTAGAAACACCATCCAATTTAAAGTCACAAAGAGAAGTGCTGTTCATCAGCCACACACTAATAATTCTGCCATTGCATGCATGAAGTGGCACAGTATGTGGACCATACTGTCTCCATAAACTGGAATCCATTTACTATTTTCAAGTAAGTGTGATGATATTCAGAAACTAGATAAACATTGCTGCTAAAAGTAGATGACTGTGCTCAGTTGTCGTATAAAATACCCGTTCATATTTATAGCAAAACTAGATCTTTGCTTATACTACAGAAGAACTTGAAGGATTGCTCAGTAGCAGTTGTATACAATAATGGTTAACTTAGTAAACAGCTGCCATGTCATCTACTGATTACAAAGGGACAGGCAACATTAACCAGGCAGAGATATTTAGCAAAATACCTATTGTTCGTGTTATACAACAACACTGAGAAAAGTGTGAGAGTCACAAGACAAAAGGAGAACTATGTGGAGAAAAACTCTTACTAATTCTCTTAGTCACGGTGGACCTGACTCACCACTGAGTCACTGCAGCAGCGTGCCAAGGCAAGAAAACTGTCTTAAACGGGGTTTACACCAGTGTAAATGTTGTGTAATGTTTTGAATCAGTCCTTCTCCTCATCTTCTTATTGGATTAATTTCTGAACCCATTCAATGCCAAGAAACAGTCATTTGAATTTTTCAACCCATGCACCTACTGCATTACTTACGGCTTTGCACGTCTCACAAGTACAGTTGTTTCACATTGTGTCTTGATGCTGGCTCATCCCTCTGTACTTTGCAGAGCCTTGAGACTTCCCACCCACATTTGAGTCATTTTTGCTCCTTCCCACACACATTTTATTCTTCTAGGTATAAAGTGCAGAATCAAATGTACCAAGAGGGACATTTACCTCAGAATCAGAGTAACTTATTATACATACTGGACACTCAAAACAATAAGTTTCTAATGCTTTAGGGAGAAATAAAAAATAAATAAAAGTTTTAAAGGGAATAATTAAGAAAAAGCAAGAATAGAAAAGGCTCAGCACTATTATAACTACAATCTCATTTCTGACATCTGCAAACAAGTTTTTACTAAGGAGCAACGTCAGCACTGCCACAATCAGGCAAAAGCTGGAAAAGTTCAACAGAGCAATTTTTCTACAGAACTTTTTATACTATCTTATAAATCAAAAAGGTTGAACATGCCTACAATCACTAATTTTGCACTCAGTTGCTTTTGTTATGCAATGAATGATCTGCCCCTTTTGTCTTTTTCTGCTCAGCTTTGCAGCTTTGCCTTGCCACCCACTGAGACTGGAAGAGGCTTCTGTTTTCCATTTGCTCGATTACCTCCTTCATTTCTTTTCAACTTCCCTCTCCCACTCCTTCGAACTCACTTGTGGCCCAAGACAAGCTGCAGCTGGCTCTCACTTCTACCATCCCTCAATAGGGGAGAGAAAGGAAGGAGAAAGATGACTTGCAGACATATTCCTCTTCCTTTTCAAGCTTGCAGCTGTGGATTTAGCCCACCCATTTCAGACAGGAAGAATGAATCTACAACCAACAGCAAACAGCCCTAGTGAGGAAGGATGATATATCAAATGAAGGCAGCACAGATCTTCTCACGCAGGTTATGGTGGTCTGGGCTGCAGACATCTGAGGGCAGAAGCTGTTTCTCAATGTGAGCCTGAGCGAGAGCTGGGATTTTGGATCTTCAGATTTAGCTGGGACCAAAAATGCTACTGTCATGTGCAGAATGGACAGCAATAGTACTTCCTGGAAATAGGAAAGTACTGCTTTCATATTCATCAGTACATTTCTGAGTACAAAAAGTTGGGAGAAGAAAAAAAAAACCTTAGAAATACAAGAAACGAGCTGTATAGGCTGGTTTCCTGCTAACACAGAACATTGTCAGATGGGCCAGAGCATACTCAAGATGCTTTATAAGCAAAGGCACTTGTCATTAAGTGCACTTATTGCTACACTGCTGTCACAATGACAGGAGAGAGCTGGAGGGATGCTGATGTGATGCTAGCTGCATCATGGCTGTACTACAGGGCACTGAAGAAAAGCAGCGCACCTAAGCCATGAATCAGAAGGAAAACAAAGAGAGAAATTATGTGAAGGATGAGAAACTGAAGACTTCCAAAATGCAATGCTTCCCCATTGTCAAAATATTCAAATGTTAACAAAGATTGTGAGATAATAATGCATCACCACAGCAACACAGTGCTCAGAAGGGCACTATAAGTGGCATACTATCTGCTGTTTGTATCTGATGCTCAGAACACACAGGGTGAATACTGAAGCCAATGCTTTGATACAAAACCGTCTTAAGAGATTAATTAAGATAGACAAAACTAATTAATAAGCTAAATTAATTTTTATTATGATCGCTTACGATGGTTAGAAGATACTACATTTTTGCATTAAAACAAAGCAGTGGTCACCATTCACCTGCCTTCCAAAGGTCTAACCACGAGCCTGGAATATAGCTATGCATTAAAACTCCATCCCATACAAACCCCCGCAGGTACAAGCGCATAGCAACTCTGTCAGAGATCTTTTCCATCCATATGAGACAAATTCTCACAAGAAAAGAAAGTACGTAACTGAAAAAAATTAAAAAGCAGTAGTAATTTTTACCTCTGTATGAACCAGTTTCCCACAGAATTTGAACTTCTCCTTTATACTATTCAAAAATAGTTTTCAGAATCAATTACTTTGGTAAAAATCTGACAAGGCGTAACCTATCAACAAAAGCTTCTCATTGTGCTTACTCGAGAACCCTGAAAATTGACTTACAGGGTTAAAATTATGCAAAGAGTTCTTTTCAGTATACACTAGTTTTTCCTGACTTCTGTGAGGTTTTAGCAGTCCAGATAATAGTAATGGATAAGCATAGCTCTGTATCTCCTTCTGGAGAGAACAGACTGTTGCACAAGGGAAAGCATGAGGGTGGGACGCAGATAAGGTGAACGAACCCAACACATTGCAACTGGTCTACAGAAAAGGTTAAAAACTAAGATTGACAGTATTTATATGCTTATTGATTGTATTTCTAATCATATCTGTTTTAAAGGAAAACATTCAGCTGACAGTTAGCACTCACCCACCCAAGTTCAGATACAATGTGCTGATGATTAACCAGCACTTGCAAGCCAGCAGCCTCAGACAAACACACGTAGCACCAAAACAGAGACAGCTCTCAAAGTGCAAAATGTCTTGCATCTCAGTAAGCACCAGTCATCGAAAGCTCTAGTTAACGTTTCCTACCTTCAATGGATTCCTTGGGCAAGAGCTAATGCTGATTTATTTAGCTGTATCTTTTCCAACAGTTTTCCTTCTTTTCTTGTGATGGAGAGAACTGTCGTGCAGAGCAGTATCTAAGTGAGGATTAGTACAGACACTCAGATCCTTCTGCTGCTCTGACAGCCTTCTCCAGGCTGATCATGCTACAGGAAATACTTCATGCACATAGACAGAATCACTTTTACTGCATGCTTCAGCGTTAATGCCTGCATTGTAAGCTGCTGGAGCACCTTTCACACATCACTAGGTTTTGTTGTAAGTGAAACAGCAGGGTAACGGGCATTTCAGAACAAACCATTATTCCACACCGTGGGCAGAAATTTGTGCACCCCGCTGTAAAGAATTAGTCTCGTCTCTCTGCTGTGCTGAGACTTTTGAATAGGGAAAGGAATTGATTTACAAAGTAGATGTGGCTGCAAACAGCTCAACCCTAAGGCAAAGCAAAAAGCAAACAACAACAACAACAACAACAACAACAAAAAAAAAAAAAAAAGAAAAGAAAAAAGGATTCATGCCTTAATTAATAAGTTGCTGAGGTGTAACTGCCATTTAACTGACATATACATAATTGACGTTTCTAGTCTAATTCCTGTCTATTGCCTTCTGCATTTGTTCCTTCATTTTAGAACAGCATATGGTTATGATGAATAGATTTTTTTAAAATATTGATTATATTTTATAGACATTTACACGTACATGTAAAACAGCAGAATGTTAACTCTTCCATCCCCCATATGCTGAGTACCATGCTGCCATTTCAGAGGGAGCATTTGGACCCATCTTCATGTTTGGCAAATGATACAGGCATTTTCACCAGCTCAAGTAGGACACGTTTATACCACAGCCATAGCTGTAAACCAGAGCATGGTGGTAGACAGAAGTCTAGTCAAGATTTGAAAATATCCCTCTGTCTGCAGCCCAGATCACCAATTGCAGCAGTAATTGGTTTGCATGGAAATAAGCCTCAAGAGGCCTTTCCAGAAATATATAATCCTCCAGTATTTTACACTATCAGCTTTTGTCCACATTAAATTCAAAGCAACAGCTTATAGCAGTGGAGAATCATCTTTAGCATGGAAGCCTGCTAAGAGGCAGCTCAGACCGGACAGAACTGCTGCAGTTGCCTATCTAAGCAATCACATCTGATTACCTCACAGCCTGCAATGTGTTTGCAATCAAAACATCTCCAGAGGCTGTCTTTGGCTGTGAAGGTTTCCTCTAAGGACCTAGGAAATCATTAGTTGAAACAGTAGATGAAGAGAAACACTCCCCAAGTCACTTCTTACAAGGGGCTATTAATGGTAATGAAGCCAGAGAAAGAAAAACACCTTCAGAGCAAGCTGTCTCAGGGAAGCAATTTTCTTCAGAAATGAAGAAAAGAGTTACTAGCACTGCCCAAGATAGTGGTGGAACATCATCCAGAGCACAGCGTCCATCCAGGCTGCGATGCATGGATTCTCAGGGGCAGTGGGCACTCAGGAGGACTACGAGCATCACAATAAGAGTCTGGAGCTGCTTTTGATAGGATAAGAGGATAATGGTTTCAAATTAAAAGAGGAGATTTGGATTGGATATAAGGAAGAAGTTTTTTACAACAAGGTTGGTGAGATACTTGCACAGGTTGCCCAGAGAGATGGTGGGTGCCCCATCCCTGTAGACATTCAAGGTCAGGCTGGATGAGGCTCTGAGTAACCTGGTCAAGCTGTAGGTGTCCCTGTGACAAACAGGGCAGTTGGACAGCATGGCTGAAGGATCTTAAAGGGTCCCTTCGAACTCAAACAATTCTATGATTCTATGATTTTTTGGAGTAGACAAGAATTCAGCTTGTTTATTTTAGCAAAACTGAAGTTGACAGGGACTAAGACTGGTAAGTTTTTCTTAGAGATCTTCAATTAAAAGGAAGAATATCAAAAGCGCTAAAAATCAGTCTTTATGAGGAGAACTAGCAACTATGAACTGACCACACACAAATAGAGAGATGCTGAAATTAAGATTATTTTTCTAATTATCAGCTACAGAAATCTCAGCAGGATTCCCAGAAGGGAACTGGAATGTGTCACTATCTGCCACCCAACCCCTCCACACAAAACATCAGCCTCCCCAGCACCTGCACAGGCTGTTCTGAGGGAAGGACAGGAGACAGGGAACCTGCCTCTGTCCCCTCCAAGCAGAACACAACTAGGAGATTGTCTGAAGATCATTAAACAAATGCTAAGTGTTCTCTGGAATGGTAGGAGTTTGTTCCAGGATCTGAGTTACCATGTGAAATACAGAGTATTTTTCTATCAAGGCAATTACACTTATTTTGTCTATTTTTTTATGTTTATTAGCACAAGTTGATAATAAAGAACTGCATATGACATTAAAAAAGAGAAAATATATATTTTTAGTGCCAAATAGATTGGAACGCAATGAAATGGGGAAAAAAGGTTATAAAATCAACAACTTATTATTTCAAAAAGTGTTTATTTTCTGTGCTGTTGCATGAGGTTTGCTATTGCTGGATGGGGAACAGAGCTATAGCACAAGCTCATGCTCTGTGCTATAGTTGTAGCACAAAAAGATAAACCCTAAAGGCTTTTAGTTGCATTGCAGTTTAAGTCAAACTACAAAGTAAACTCCAGCCTTATCTTGCCGCTCATTTTGGATGGTAGGTTTATCAATATAAGTGGTCAGACCAAAATCGTATCAATTTCTAGGATAGGGTGGATGTTGCAATAAGCAGTGCTCTTTAGGTTTTCAAACCAAACCTTGTCCAAACAAGCACCGGTGAGAAGAGTTTTTGTAAAAAGAACAGCAAAAATATTGCCATTTAAAACAATACAATAATTTATGGTCTCTGTAAGTCAGCAGCTTAACCCCATTTGTAGCTTTTTCAGTACAAATTTCCTGGGAGACTGGGGAAAGGACAAGGTGGACTGAAGAGGAAGACACAAGAAAGAAGTTAGAAACACAGCTATCCTGTGCTTGAGTTTTTTTACTACATGAAATGGAACTGGCCCTAAGAAAATGCATTGAACAAAGAATTTAAGTAACTAAATCATCACTGTATTTGGCTGGCAACCTACAAAAGCAACCATATTTTTACAATTTATCATTAATTCACAATAGTTGACTCTCCCTTCCTCTTCTGCTGAATAAACACTTTAAATGAACTAGTGTTGGAAAGGGAGACAGCATTTTAAAATCTGGGCACAGAACAATTGTGGAAGCAGCTGTCCTCCTGACATTATCACAGAAATCAGAGATGGAAAAAATCCTATTAGGTCATATAGTCCCGCCCTTTGTCATTGCAGGATTGTTCCCTAACGTAGATTTTCCAGTGCCTTGTCCAATTTAGTTTTAACATGATCTAAGTAATAGCTTCCAGCAGCTCCCTTGGGGGACTGTTCCTCTGGCTAAGTAGCACTGACAAATTTTTTTCCCCTTTTTATCAGCAATTCACCCTAATATTTCTATGTATTATTTCTATGTCTCTCCAGATTATATTTAAAGCCACAGAAATAAATACTGAAGTATTGAAAAATACTTCAGGATTCCTAACAATTCTAACAGAAAACATATACAATGACAAGCAGCCAGAGCTACTTTTTGTTTTTGTCCTCCTGACCAGGAGATGTGCAAGTGTCCCAGCAACCTGATCAGAGACAAACACAGAATGTGGTACTGGACAGACAGAAAAGATCAGCCCCAACTCTAACACACTGGAAGAAATCTGTCTGCTGTAGGCACGCAACAAATGACATAACTGCATTAGCAATGGACATGGTCTCTGTGTTCTTTCAAATTGGTTTGCTTAAGGCGTGAGTTTTAGTCTGCCTTCCTCATGATACAATGTGTGCGCTACCTCCTTACTCAGCTACTCTTCACTGCTGACACTACAATTCAGTGACCATTTTAAGTGATCCCTCAGAGAGATTCAGACACTGAATATTAATGTACCTGTTGCAATCCATTGCCTGCTTCAAGCTAACTTCATCTTGGCTTTCCTGTATGGAAGTGACATTATCTGATACTGCTGTGATTTTACAGGTTGCAAAAGTACTTAGTCTTCTTATCTCCTCTCTGTTTTAAAAAAGCTTACAGAATCCTGCATCAGTACTTTTGGCCACGTTTAAGTTATAGGTTTCAATCAACATTGCTCCCAGCCTTCGTCAGTACCAAAATAATAAGAGTATCAATGCTACCATTTTTTCAACAGAGGAACACTGCAAATGAGTGGAGATAGGGGAGAGAATATAAGACGCCAAACATCCACCAACCAAAACCTTACCTAGAACTACAATGACCTACATAATCAGGGATGGTCAAATTCCTACAAAATCTTTAAGGAATGATCTTGTCTCAAGTTTATTTTGCTAAGTCTGTAACAAAAATAAGTAACCAAACAGTGGGTAAAAATTTTATCAAGTAAAAAAAATTTTATCAAGTACAAAAAAATTTTTGTACGTATGTTATTATGAGTCTATTTTCTGAGATTTCATAAAACATTTCATAAAAACAATTGGAAAATGCTTTCCATGCATTAACCAAAACACCTCATGATGCCAACAAATATGGACTCATTGCTCCCTTCCGCTTGCCTCTTGATCCCCTCCATAGCTACTACTGTCCACCATTTAGATAATAATTCTGTGCACGACTTCTAGCAGCTTTGGAGGATGCCTGTTGTGACCACTTTCTCTAAACTGTGGAATTGAGTGGAACAAACAGGGATCTGAGGAACCTCTTCCTAACTCCAACACTGCTAGGGCTCGATTGGATCACTGCAGACAGACTCAAATTCTATTTAGATCAAAGAACTGTATTTACTTCTGATGCTGGGTCAGTTATATGAAAATCTGGTTTTGAAAAAAGCACCTACACTAAACAATCTAATCCTTAAATTTTAGAACAACAAACTCTGAAAAACAAATCTAAAAACCCAGTAAAAGCAACAGAATAATATAGCTTATTTCTGGGTACAAAAATAAATCTCAAGTTATTCATTTTACTTTTTCATGCATCTGATAATGTATTCACTTCCCACTTCTACTTGAATGTTCTCCAGTACTATATTTATCCATTTAAGAACTTAAATATAAAATTATTAAAAGAAGAAACAAAACAATCATAAAAGTCATCCATATGATTTCATAATTAAACTTGTATAAACACTCATTTGTGAGCACAGAAATACATTGCAAAGAGAAATCCTCTTTGCATATGTTATGATTTGAGTGACAGATTCTCCTTACCTCAAGCACTCTTCCTGTAATATATTTTTCACAATTGTCACATCTGATACCAAACTTTGCATGATAGTCCGTTTCGCAATATGGAATGCCATCCCTACAGAACAAGGACAGACAATATAGAGATTGCTCTACATTGGGTTACAGGTTTTCTGGGAGATTATACAGCTAAAATACATTAACATTACAGTTGAAAAATATGAAGAATAAGAATCAAAGTCTTAGTGTTTCTTTTTCTAAAAATTTAGAATCAGGAAACTTAGACAACTTAAAATGAACCAGTCTGTTAATTTCACACTTGGATCACAATTTTACATAATTTGACATTTAGATAATTAAACAGGTGAATACAATTTCTCTAGAAGAACTGGAGATCGTTCTAGTATTGTAAAATGTAAATGAAGTATAGTTAAATACATTTAGTGCATTCGTTCATAATATGCTAGGAGAATCCACGATCGGATGGCAATTGCTCAGTTTTTTGGAGCTTTTACTTGTGGAAAAATAAACATTAGCTTTATAGTAGACAAGTTTGAATGCTAGAGACTAACCTATGAGTTATCACAAAAATCAATTGAATTGATTGAAAAATTGATGTTTCTTCTCTTCAGTTTTGTTTGTTTGGGATTGAGTTTATTCAAGAGAGTAGAACGGGATTGGAGACAATGTGAAACCACACTTAGGAACACCCTTTTATTAAATACTGTTTTCTCAGTCTCCAGTGCATGCTGTGAAATTAACTTGTATTAATCTAAATCCAAGGAACTGTTGAAAGTCAGTGAGATGTTGGCTGTGAAGCCCCATCATCTCTGAATCTCTGGGCGCTGGTGGTTGAGTTAGATGTTCAGGAAAATTTTGTCATATCGACATAATTCTCCAATGCAGAAATTAATCCCAGTTGCTTTGGCCAGTGAAAACTCTATATCTCATCAGACTGATATGAGCGCTGACATGGACTTGGTCTCCATGTGTGCTTTGTGCTTACTCTTATTGCTGTCATCACATTCAGTCCAAATCTGATAGCACAAGTGTCAAGAAGCACAAAGCCCCAATATATAACTCCTTAATGAACTCTTTAAGATTCTTTTTTCTTATGTGAAACACATGGAAAGGATAATATCTGCTCGGTCGCATTACAGCATCACATACAGCAAAGGCAAACACAAATAACAAAGAACACATCTGCAGAGCTTTGAAGCATACTCCACCCATTGGCTTCCTTTAGCACAGCTGCTCTGGTAACTAAAGGTGAATTGACAAATTCTATTTTATTCATTTGTTTTTCTTTTTTAATTCATTTTAATACAAATTGAGTAATGCTTGGTAATCTTTTATACCTCTCCAAACATTTATGAAGACAAACTAAAGGATATACAACGCTGAATTATTCATTTGGTATCAGAAATATGCTAAATAAAACCTTCTGAGCTTCCCCACTCAACTTACTTGCTGATGTACTCTGCGTTCAGTAGCTTGCCACATGTATTGCACTTAAAACAGCCCAAATGCCAGTGTTTGTCCAAGGCAACCAATGACTGCCCATTTTTTATTTCTGAACCACAGCCTCCACAATCTGTAAGAGAGAAAAATCCAATGAGTGCATCACATGCTTTAAACTCTCAAATAATGATACAGGTTACTGCAGTACAAGAATCAATTTGTGTCTTAGTAACAGCTTGCACATGCTCTAAAGCTTGCTGCTGACTGCTCACCAATGGATGACAAGCGGCGCTGCTCTGATGTCCTACATGGCATGAATAATCCAGTAAAGAAGCAAAAGCTAGTAACTTACATTTCTAGTGACTTAGGTTAAATTTTAAATTCTTTATATACTGTCTAAAAAATGTGAAGTTTTGCTCATTAAGTTCTGAAGTACTGCAAATCAGCCCAATGAGATTAATAAGAAAAAAGAGCTAAAAGTAACAAGACTAGAACTAACTATTAATTCTTTTTGTTAGACTTTGCTTTCGAGTCTGACAGTTTAACTCATAATTCAAAATTTTTCCGCAACTGGGGAAAAAAAACTAAGCTGAAATTCTGATTTGAACTTCTGTTACCAGGAAAGCTACATAAAAACATGAGAGGCATTACAAGTTGTGAAACTGAATGCGCAACATGTGAAACTGATGGCTGGCTACATACTCATTATTTATAGAAAATCACATATAACCTGGATACTTTTGACTACACTAGTAAAACATAAAACTACTCTCAGGCACTACGTGCTCATGACCCTGTCTAGTGAATCCACATAGACATGGAATTTGAAGCTCTATACTCTACATGAATCCTCAAATATCCTATACAGTCCAGCTCACATTCTCTCTTCTCTCTCTTCAGTTTCCCATCTGTGTGCAGTTCTCTCACAAAATGTTAGAACATTCAGATTCACAATACATGAAAAACATCACTGCTAAACTGATTCTAGAATCAATACAATCAGTAATCAATCTAATCTTCTGTTTGATATTATCTAAAAGCTTTCTTTTTTTTTCTTTCGGAGGAGCTCTTCATGTATACCAACAGTTTGCTTGGGAAAAGATAAACCCAAAGACACATTAAAGCTTTGTTTAGTGATTCCAGAGAAGAAAAAAAACATCTTGCATGGAAAAGAAAATATGCAAAAAGCATAAAAAAAGATTTATCTAGTTATTAAGAAAGAACTCCAAACGTAGGATCTCATTAAAAAACTTAAACAGTCCTCTTAAAAACTTTCTGATTTAAGCTTCTATTTAGTCGATGATGTGATCCTAACGAGACATTCAGTGCAATTGCAAATATTTAATTTCTGAGCACACAACTATAAAGGGTAGATCTTATTTTCCTTTAGTGGATTTGGAATGGATTAAGGGAGAAATAGTATGTCTCTTTAGTATCACTCTGTAGAGAACCAATATGTGGAAACAGATCAGCACAAAAGTGTATGCAGCACAGATCAGAACATTGGAGTTTTGCTAATAAAAGGGAACATTTGGGTATGTGCCTGCATTTAGTCCCATAAGACAATAAATGCTCCAGTATGCATTCTTTAACTGCAATCAGAAAGTTGTTTGTGATCTCCTATGCACTAGGAGTTTATCTGATAATCTAATTTAATCTTACTGGTTGAATGTTTATTTTGCCAACTTAATACAACACAGCGTGACCAGAAGTCATTCAGCTTCCATCTTGCTTAAGCCTGGGTGGGCAAAAATGCAGCATTTTGTGGGCTACTGTTTTATTGCTAAATGTCACTTTCTCTGTTAAATTCCAGGTAAGTAAAAACAAATATTGTGGTTTCTATGCCAACAGTCCCTGTTTGAGTGATGTCCCTGTTTTCCTGTCTTGGATATAGCATCCTTTGGTGATTCACCTAATTTCATCCAATAACTCTGCAGTACACATCAATTTACTGCTACATATTGATATTCTCCCCAGAGTACTCTTTCAACATTATCACTGCCACAAGGTGCTTTCACATCTAGCATTTTATAAACTAAACAAACAAGTAGGTTGTTATTTATATAATAATAAAAAATTCAAGAGATCAGGCAAAAAGCAAGTATTTGACATTCTTCATTTATTCCAAATGTAATGCGTGAAAGAGATGAAAACCAGAGGAAAATAGAAGGGCTGGTCAGAGAGGGTTGTCTTGCTGGGAGCTCAGTGGGTCCCAAGAACTAATGAAAGCATTCTTGAGCTCAATTCAGAGATAAATAGGCTGATGAATAGCTTACATAGTACATATCAGGCAGTTCTAAGACAAGTATAAAACCAGCATAACAGTGGGTCATTGTATTACTTGGTCATTGACTTAGTTTGCTCGAGGAGATGTTTTCGTGCACTACCAGTCTTCCATAAAAATAGGTAGGTCGCTCCAAAAGTAATGCCTCCTTCTTATTTCCATGGAAACTACAACAGCTACAAAGGGCACAGTAACACTATTTGATAGAGAAAACGCTCAGCTACAAAACACTCATTTTTCAACACAGTCACCACCAATAGCTGTGCATTTTCATCAGCGATGAACAAGAGCCTGCATGCTGCTTGCAGCAAAAGCAGTGGAGGTGATCCACTGTCACTATCACCACCGCTGAAACACACCACCTGCTGCCTCATCCACTGTTTAATCTCCAAAAAACATTCAGTAAGCATTGATGAATGTCAATGGGTGCCATTTGTTCCGCATGGAGAAATTCAATGACACATCTTTGTACCCTGTGCACTTTCATGTCAGACACCATCTTGTCAGACTGCCCCTCTGCTGTCAACCATCATACAGCAACAAAACATAATGGAATACTGATGGGAAGATTCAACCTCTACTTACACCCCATCAACATCTGCTTCTGACACCATGGGCCAACATAATAAAATTGAAAGCATTCCTTGCAGAGTAACTCTCTACCAAAGATTCTATTCCCTACCCCGAGAAGGGATTACACCACTGTCATAAAGGCATGCTTCCAGGGCTCATTCCTTTTGAGGCACATGATTTGCTATGGGTCTGCAGGTAAGGAGCTGCTGTACCTGTGCACCGTGGAGGCATGGTGCAGGGACCTGGGAGAACTGAACTGGGGAAATACAACACAAGCAGTCTCTGTAGCATGTGTGTGTAGACAGAGTAAGTATATTAAAGGATTCTGTATTACAGATAATCAAATAAACTTGCCCGGTCAGTATTTAATCAGGGAAATAATTTCCATTAAAGTCAAAGCCAGTTTTCCCATAAGAAAAGGAGACAAACAGATAACAGGCTATTAAAGTATGAATCCACAAATGCAGCCAGGCAAGATGGATCATCCTCAGTCATGTATCTAATCCATCTCAAATAAATGACAAGAGAAAGCACCAAAAAAAGACAGCCATTGTCTCTGCTAAAGAGAATGGCATTAGCAATAGAGGAATCAGTGTAGTGTCTTGCACTGCATTCACAAAGCAGCATTTGCTGACAAAGAGCAAAAGTGAGATGGTGAAAACTACTGTTAAAAGAAAGATTTGGAGGAAAAAACAATTAAAAAAAAGAGTAATTACTCCCTTAAGTGAGGTAAATTCTTACACAGAAAGATAAGCAATCTAGTTTCTTTCCTCAGTCATGCCAAATTCAGTTTGAGGTGATGGTTGTTAAGAACATTTCTTAACATCACGTGACAAAAAAACATTTTCTTAACATCACTTGATTAGATTACTTTTGCTGCTTAATTACTCTTTAGGCTGCGTTTGAATGTTAAAGTATGGCAACTTCTCATGGACAAATGAGCAGAGTAAGAAAGTTCAGTGCAGCAGTGCCACTCTATGCTCAGTTTTGCTGAAAAAAATGTGGTATGAAAAGATCATGCTTCTTCTCTGTAGCGTTTCTATCTTCTGATAGTACACAGTAGTATGGAGATCACTGCGAATGTCTCTCTGGCACACTGTATACACTCCTTGTTGTAGTATTCAGACATTAAATTACATCACTGATGTCTTTATTCCATGACTGATTCAAATAACGTGATGAAATCTCAACTTGGATTTTATTTCAGCTGCAGTTGGATTAAACCCTTAAATGTATTAACATTTATATTATGCCCTGCTCCAAACATTTCAATTTACTTCCATTATAATCAAGTGTTTTGAGAGGCTCTGTGTATTATTAATTCTGTAATGGCACTGTTTGTGTTTCATTTAAGTATTAGCCTTTCTTAGAAAATTGTTGTATATTTCTTTACATCATTATACTGTGGATGTTGACAGCTTTTGTGCAGCATAGCAGTTACAAGTGTCGGTGTAAAACTGGTTCTTTAAATACGTGCAAGCTAGAAAGTAACAACAGAACACAGCACAACTCCCACTTACTTCGCAAGTTCTGTACAGGGAAAGAGCCAGTGCTGCTGGAAGGGGGCAGGGAACATTTCTGGCAGATGCACTCTTTGCCATTAAAAGTTACCCGGTCACCTGCAGGGAAAGGCAGCCTACAACAGAAGAAACAAAAGCATACAAATTATATTCAAACGCCCTTACTGAAGTGAAATGCATTTCCATAACGGAACTCGTTATTATACTGATTGCTTTTTCCCTCCTTGACCAGTTCTCATTTACAATATTTCAGCCATTGGAGGCTAAAGTACTGAAGAAACATATCAGAGAATTGCAAATGCAGATGTTGCAGCTACTTAAAAACAAAACCTAAAGATACACACACTGAGCACTTAAGTCCAAGGTCTTGGGTATGTAAGTAACGAATCATCAGTAATGGTTGATCACTAACAGGATGAGTTACAGAATGAAAATTAAATTGGAATTACAGGGAACTGCTATTAACTTGTTAAAATCCTGCAAGAGAGTGATGATTTTTATATCTTAAAGAAGACAGCATTTGTCCTCCCAACACTGATCATACCAAAGCCATTCTCTTAACCTACTTACTCAGAAAGCAAATATCAGTGGGCTCTCAACAGAGAAAACATATCCCTCTTATAAAAAACAAGAGTCTATGTCACTTATTTATTTTATTCTAACAACAGCTCTACTTAGACTTAATTAAATCTTTTCTTTTCTTCTTTTTCTTTTTGGCCTGGGTTGGAAGGGACCACAAGGATCATGAATCTCCAACCCCCCTGCCACAGAAGGGCCACCAGCCTCCACATTTAATACTGGACCAGGCTGCCCAGGGCCCCATCCAATCTGGCCTTGAACACCACCAGGGACGGGGCATCCACAACCTCTCTGGGCAATCTGTTCCAGCACCTTACCGTTCTCATAGTAAAGAAATCCTATCTTTTAATCCATGCTCTTAAAATAACAAACTTTCTGCCATGATCTTTGTTGCTCAGGCATGGAAACTGGAAAGGTTTTTCTATTTCTAAGAGCACCAGATGGACAAATCACTTCATAATTCAGCAAAGGATGGTGAGGATTTGTAACCACATTTCACTCCACCCAAAAGCTCAACTAAATCACTAGCAAGATATCAAAGTATGGTTTAAGTGGGGCATAAACATATTACAAGCCTTCTGCCTCCTTACGAAGCATATCTGATCAGATTAATTCATTAACATTTCATTAGAACTCTGTACGACATTCCCCCACAAATGCTATCAAATTTATACTAAATGAGATAATATCTTTCCTACAAAAGCTGCACAGATACTGCTTGGTAAGCATAAACATTATTTAATTACTTATAAAGGGAACAAAAGTAATGTTATCCTTTGTTTTTTTAATATTGTTGCTAAAATCCATTTTAAACCATCTAGATGAGTTTTCAGCAGCGTCATTTGTTTTGGACCATGTGTAATACTTTAAAAATTATGAGGACACATGCAGCTTAATTATCATTATATTTTTGCTTTTCATTTTTTTTTTTTTCCTTTACTAATGACTTAATACTTCAAACATTTTCTTCCTTCTTACTTACCTAAGTAACTAAGGATCATACAAGGAAACAGATCATAGAAAGGCCTGGGTTGAAAAGGACCTCAAAGATCATCTAGTTTCAACCCCCCTGCTATGTGCAGGGTCGCCAATCACCAGACCAGGCTGCCCAGAGCCACATCCAGCCTGGCCTTGAATGCCTCCAGGGATGGGGCGTGATTCTGGTACAAAGAGTCCCAGAGCCATGTTAGCACAGACACAGGAGTCCTAAAATTCCACCTGTTCAACAGAAGACTTTCTATGATGAATTTTACTTCATAACCTGATTAGAAGACAGCGTTGTCTCTAGTTATAATGGGTAGAATGTGATGGAACCAAACTGTTCTGGTCAGCAGTAAGTCTGTCCTATCTCACATCAATCCAGCAACAGCAAGCTGTTATGTATGTTATGCAAAAGAAATATTAGTATTAGGTCGTAACTATTACTCGCAATGGATTTTTATACTACTTAAAATCATGGAGTCTTCTAATAATAAAAGGGTTTCATGAACATCACTGAGCAGTTGAGGTTGGAAAGGATCTCTGGAGGTCACCTGGTCCAAGCCAGAAGTTTATTCAAATGTATCACAATATATATACAGTAATTTTTTTCACGTTTATACAGATAATAAAAATTAAGGACTAATTACTAAAACTGCCTCAGTAGCAGAGTGATGTAACTCCAATTCTCTCCCAGTTTTCTCCTTCCAATGTGAAATACAGATTTACTAAGACCTCTGGTAATCTACTCAAAATTAAAACTCCACAAAAAGATAACCTGCTCCACAGATGCGATCACACAACTACACTGTCACACAACTACCCCCATTATCTTTCATACTTACGCATCTTTGCATTCCCTGAGCAAGATGTTACCATTCACTATGGTTCGCCATACTCTTCAATTCCCAGCAACAAGGCTGGGAATCAATGAATGACCCAACTGGACTATTGTGTGAGATTTCAGTAAAATTGAAAGCTTTGCACCATTAATCCTAGAGGCAGTGATGCACTGGAAGCCATAAGTGATTTACGGATTTCAAGAAGCACTACTACTACTGAGCATTCTTGTAACTTATATTAGGAGTAGCAGTCAGACAGCAAGTTGATTTATTTTATACCTGATCTAATTGACAAAAATCCAGCTAAGCTTTTGCACATAGAAGCCCATCTAAAACAGATGCAGCAAACATTAAATAAATTATAAGTAGGTGCTGATCACTTTGAATGGGTTCATCTATGTTAGGCAATTAGACAATCAGAAGATGCAGTTAAAACTGGAAGAGAATAGAGTAACTGACCTCTTATTGCATGAAAACATAGCTGGTAGATGATGCCCACAAAACACACCAGCACTCATGCACTTCAGGGGGAGGGCTTTACTACCCCATTAAACTGGTTTGTTTTCTGAAAGTTTAGTAACTAATCACCAGCATTTCTGTAACATCTGAGCTCTCCCTTTCACAAGCTATTCTGCTCCAGGTTTTTGATGCCAGTACAAGTGAAAGCTCAACAGAAGGTGATAACAGACAATTAACGAGGTTTCAGTTTCTGAGCTCTTTAACTTGTGAGCAGGACTATATATAGAATTGTAGGTTAAAAACAGTGTATCTGCCTTTTATTATAATGACATCTCACAGTCAGCCACTGAATATCACTAGGTATGGGATTTAGTTAGATACTCATCCTCTTAAAAACATTCAGTGTGATTTTCACAGTTCACTAATCTATTTTTAAAACAAGAATTAAGAGTATCTTTAAAGCAGTTCTTGGAATGACTTGTAAGGTTTTTAGTACATCTCTTATGATTCATTTTCCAATGAATTTTGTTTTATCCACCCACCTCCAGCATTTGTAGTTGGCAGTGACTGTAGGTGACCAACAAATTATACTGTAAAACATAAACCAGCATCAGCCTAATTCAGGACAATTGTGCTGACAATGAAAGGCCTGGCCCTTCTTTCTTCTTTCTCTGCACTGCGTCTCAGTCTTTGCAGCTGAAGGCAAGTCATTCAAGCTTTCTGGGCCAAAAACATGTTCATTTTTTTTCCAGAGCTACCTCATGGTCTTCTGTTCTTTAAGTTGCTGACCTGACTTTGTGGCAGAACCATGAACTGAATTTGATATAAGAAAATTAACAGAAGCATATGGTCAGGAATGTGGGGAGAGCAGGGCTATCCATTTCAGTAGCAGCCTGCAGTTATGCTGGGTTGAGTGTAATGTCAAACTGCAACCTGAGTATCTACAGGATCACAGTGTGCTCTGATTCATACCTGATACAATCGGGTCCCTCAAGGTTGCTCTATGTGGCCGAATTTGACCCAGGATGTTAAACCTAATAAGACAAAGCGAGCATTACTTGCTATTTACTGTCTTAATGAAGTTCAGCAAGGGCAAATGCTAAGCCTGTACCTGAGGAGGAATAATCCCATGCATCTTTACATGTTGGGAGTCATTCAGCTGGAAAGTTGCTTTGCAGAAAAAGATGTAATGGACAGTAAGTGGAACTTGAATCAGTAGGTTGTCCTTCTAGCAAAGAAGGTCAGTGACATCCTTGGTTGCTCAGTGAGTGGGACGAGGGAAGTGATCTTTCCCTCAGTTCATCTTTTGGGAGAGTGCATCTAGAATTACGCATTCAGTTGTGGATTCCTCACAATAACACAGATTTTGGTGTACTGGAGAGAGGTTGGTGGGGGGGGGCAGGCAGAAAGCAGAAACACAGGATGCACAAGGAGGGCTGAAGGAAAAGGACTTGTTTAACCTTAAAGCATGTGCATGTAAGAACAGGACAGTAAGAGTCCTTCAGGAAACACCTTAATATTGATAAATGCCTTTATTTTACAATCAAAATGTCAAGAAGAACACTTAATTGGATTTCAAAATTTTGGCATAAATATCCAAATGAAGAACTCTGCTACAAGAGATGCTTTAAGCAGTACCCAGTGCTGCTTAATTGGGAACAAAACTCTTTCAAATTTCATAAACAATAAAAAAGTGAGCAATTAAAAAGGTTTAGCATATTTAGAATGTCTGGGATGAACTGATTTTTTTCATTTTCATTTTCAGTATTACCTTAATTTCTTAGAAACTCTTCTAAGCCATGCCTATGCAACAGTCCTCAAATTCTTCCTGGTAATAGCAGTGTTATGTAGTACTAAGAAAAATGTATATATTTATTTTCCAACAAGTTTTCCAAAATGTTATATCTAACTGCTTGGCTACGATTAGTTACCTTCTTGAAGATAACAGGAATATAAATTGATTGTGAGAAGTTTTAGATCTGGATTTGGCACAAGCTCCTTGAAGAATAGCATAAAAATGCCTCACACTCCTCTACACATTATTCACCTCTTGGCACATACTCAACTTCTGCCAATAGACTGTTCCAAGAGAAAACTTTCTAAATTCAGACAAAACACAGGATTTGGATGGTCAAATTCTGTACAGAAAGCACAACGCTGTTTGATTATTAACTTGAAACATTCATGCT
Source organism: Tragopan temminckii (assembly GCA_028571105.1). Taxonomy (NCBI): domain Eukaryota; kingdom Metazoa; phylum Chordata; class Aves; order Galliformes; family Phasianidae; genus Tragopan; species Tragopan temminckii. The sequence continues at coordinate 56,395,038 of JAOWBP010002392.1, forward strand.
AATCATCCAGCTAAGAGTGAAAGTGTTCCCTCTTCATCATGTACATGTCAAAAAAAAACCAAAACATCCCGTGTATGACCAATTATAAGAATATAAGTAATTATACAGATAACAATTACATACATTTCTCCAACTGGGTGAATAAACAACTCCCATCCCAACTTTATTAATTATATGAACCCATAATACCAAAATGCAGACTGATACCATGTGCACACGTCAGCAAGACTGAAATCCAGTATAGTATTCGCGTATAGTATAAGCATATGTCTACATGTAGCGGACCATATATCTTACTTAATATGTCTATATTAGGTATTAACACGCTAAGGCTTCTCATGAAAATACCATTTTTAAAAGTATTTCTTTTCATCACAGGTATAACTTCCCATTGCTTTCTGAAACAGTCAATTTTCTGGCCTTTTACACATGCTGTTCTGGTGAGCCAAGTCTCCAAGTGCTATATAAGAACTCTGTGAACAATTTCAATAGACCTCAGCTCTCTTGATACAAATAGTCTTAATTATCTCTCTCTTTTTATTTCACTTTTACAAACATAGGATCTTTCAGAGAAAAGGTAGCCCTCTGTAGGACACAGGTCCTTCCAGTTAATGAAAATGTAAGAACAGGATTGCTTACCCACTTGCTGGGAGTTCAGAATAAGCAGTCAATCTGCAACTACTTTTGAATCTATGTTATTATTCCTCTACTCTTTCATGGTTTTAAGCAATACAGTCACAAAAAACAACAGCTGCAAACAGTTACACTGACTACAAACAGCTCTGGGAGAAAGCCCTCAAACTATGCCAGCAGAGCAAACACGCAATTCAAACCTGAATTTGTTTAGAAGCCAACTGGTCAGTGCAAGATAGAGATCATCACATAGCACACTAGGATACAGTGCATTTTTAACAGTCAGCTTCTCATCTATTAATTTCTGAACTGTGGCAGCGCAGGGCAAAAGCATTTGAGTCCCAGCAGATGCCTTAAGGAAGATCTGGGTTTCTGACACACCAGCTTTTTCACAGAACAGTGCAGCAGCTTATCAATGCAGCGCAGACTGCAAGAGGAAATACAGCTCTGTATGACACTGGTTCACGTGGCACTCAGAAGCAGCAATGTCAGTGGCTCCAAAAAGCGAATGGAGCTATGTGACTGGCATTTTCCTCACTGCTCCAGCTAGCTGCATGCCTCTAAGGTTTTCTCACTGATCTGAATCCAGATACATTTCCTGCTAGTTACAATTCAAACCTCCTCTTCTGTGAAAATAATAAAAAAGGATCACTGGTTTACTACTTGACACAGGAATGCTTACTTCAGCAGCTACAGAAATACTGGTTACAAAAGTATTCATTTAAAGTACTTAACAATACTGCAATGTCTTGAGGACCCCCTTCATGAGTGCAAGGTACCTTCAGCAGCTGAAGTTTACTTTTGCTAGTGAAACTGGTAAGAGCTGTGCTTAGTTCCCATTAGGGCAGGAAAGGTAGTCAGCCCCATTTCAGAAGTCAGAATTCTAACAGAGAGCCTATGTTAAAGTCCAGTTGTAAGGGGTAACATCAGATGCAATTTGCATGATCATGTAGCTGCCTTAGATGATGTGGACTTGGTCTGTTATTTAATCTTTCTGCCAATCTGTAAGAAATGAGGACACAAATGGTACTCTGGACACATTCTTCCAAGGTAAATGCTCAGGAAAAGTGCTTTACAGTATTGTACCCCTAACCAAATGACTCAAGGTCTTTGTCTGCCATGTTTCCATTGGTTCTTTATTCATTTTTTAAGGGAAAAAAACCACCTACTTCTATGTCAGCTTAAAACGCATGTACTCTACTCACCATATTTTTGCTGACGTATCACTTAATAAAATAAATGCTGCTGTTGATTAGATAGGACATTCTTTCCCATAAAGAACATGAATTACATTTGGCTTGGAAAGACTAGGGAAATTGAAGCAATGATGATTTAAAGAACTTGAGAAAATGGTCCAGTGTTTTTAATATGAACAGATGATGGGATTCTTCTGTTGATCTATGCCACAAGTCAGTGTTACAACCCCCTTAGGAGACACTAATTGAATCCTGCAACTCAGCTGGATATTAGTTGGCTCTGATGAAGACAACATGAATTTGTGTGTCCTTCAAAGGAAAAAAATGGAAGCAAACCTGGGTCTCTCTAAAGAAGTTGCACATAGCAACAATTAAAAACTTTATCAGTGGAATAGCTTTTAATCCAATTATTCAGTTACATAAGAAGGTTAGAGAACATCTCTGCATTTATTTCTTTATATGAGATGCTATTTTATCAGCAACTTTGTTTTTAAAATTGTTACCTAGATTCAGCACGTCTTCATAACATGGGGTATTGGTAGCATGCTCTAGTAAGTACCGTCTATATAGTACAACTCATCTAACATGGATTGTTAGGTACTTACGTAATTTAATTACATGAAAAGTTATTCTGATTTTCCAGGGAAAGGACACAAATTTTAACACAAAACTCTAAACCGTCAACTAAAGGAATGGCTAAATATTGCAAGAAGATTGTACAGCAACAGCCTCACTGAAGCATATGTGAGGTATTAAGCTGCTCGGTACAGGCAGAGAATCATCACGGAATGGCTTGGGTTGGAAGAGGCCTTAAAGATCGTCTAGTTCCAACCCCCAGCTGTGGGCAGGGTTGCCAACTACTAAATCAGACCAGGCTGCCCAGGGCCCCATCCAACTTAGCCTTCAACACCTCTGGGGATGGGGCATCCACAGGTTCTTTGGGCGGCCTGTTCCAGCAAAGACACATGCTAGGCACATGAACTAGCCCTTAATGATGTGGCGAAGAATGTCACCACATTTGGCAGGAAAGTACAATCAGTGGGTTTTATTTTCCTCTTAATCAAAGTACCTCATTAGATGGAAAGTACCAGCACTAACAAGAATTGTAGAAAAGCTGTTACACTGATAGTCTGTGCAATCCACATTTAACTCATGAGTGTTACAATTAGACACTTAAACCATTCTACCTCCTATTAAATATACGTACATGTTCAGGTTTGTTATCTTTACTCTTTGTGTTTATCCAAAAGGAAAAATCTACTTGTATTTGCAGAATCTGAAGAGACAAAATTTAATCTAACAGAAGCCTGTCAGGCTAGGAGACTTCCCCTTAATACAACTAATTAATTATTTCTGCAATTGGTAGATTCAAGCTACACAGACACCTTGCCATGACACATAGTGCTCTGGAATTTGAAGCAAGACCTGTTTCTGTATCAGCACAGGAGGACATCTGAGCCCATCCACCTGATAAACTGGGTAGACTTGGTTGCCATATGGCCACAGAAACAGAGATCCTTTGGACTGCCCAAGTATCTGAATACAGCTCCAACAGATACAGCATCTATAATGTGATGCCTTGATGCCCTGTTACTCACAGCACTGCAGCCTGTACTATCTCTTACCATTTGGAGATGCTTTCATGTGTTGGTACAAGCTCAAATTTGACAGAAACATTGTTAAAGCAGTCGCTTCAAACTACTGCCACAACAGTGCATTTCATAGAATCATAGAATGGCTTGGATTGGAAGGGACCTCTAAGGTCATCTAGTTCCAACCCCCTGCCATGGGCAGGGTTGCCAACTGCTAGATTAAGCACTAGATCAGGTTGCAGAGAACTCCATCCAATCTAGCCTTGAAAACCTCCAGGGATGGGGGCATTCAGAACATATCTGGGTAGCCTGTTCCTGAAGTTTCTTGAAGTTTCCTGAAAGTTTGGCATACATAAATTTCTTCCTGAAGTTTGTGCTATTTCCGTAGAAGAAAATTAAGATATAATTCCAATGAACATCAGCTGTCTGTACTTCAGAGCCTGCAAAGATTGCCACCCTCACTGGATCACAGTGGGAAATGATCTTACTGACCTCCATCAGGCATCTCATGGAGGGGACATCTTGTGTGCAGTGTCACTTGTCACCTACTCTCCTGCTGGAGACTCTTAGTGAAATCCAACACGTACACCAATGTTTGTGAGACCAGGTCATTTCTGTCCTATTTTAAGTGACTACTGTAATTTCTGGGAAGCAGAACTGTGATATTTTAGTTTAAGTCTACTCACACAGTATCTGCTTGGATTGCCTGGGACATAGGCACTGATATCTAAGTCCTGTGTAAACTTCAGCCAACAAAACATGAAATAACAGACACCAGAGAAATCAGGATGAATATCTGGGGCAGGATGAATCTCTGGAGAGATAAAGGCAGTTTCTCAAGTTCCTTGAAAACTTCACATATAAAATATCATTAAACAGAAATAAAATCAAAAAATAAAAAAGGTACTCTGAATTTGGATTTTAAAAATCTGTTCTTTAGAAAGCAACAGATATAATAGAAAGTATAACAATTTTTCATCTATATGCTATCAGTTTGAATGCCTAGCATTACTCTTTCAAAATCTGTTTTTAAAATGAAATACCATTTCATAGAACACATACCTGCAAACAGCACACACAAAACAGTCTGGGTGATAGGTTTTGCCCAGTGCTGAGACCACTTCTCCCTCTATGAATTCATCACAACTGAAGCACCGTGTGCCATAGAGTCTCTGGTAGTCCAAAGTACAGATGTAGTCTCCCTGTCTCACAAAAAATCCTCCTTGAGCCAGGTCACATCCACAAGCTGCAGGAAGAAAAAAGGTAGACTCAGAAGACTGAAAAAGGAAAGAGCTCCCTCCAAGATGAAGCTGATGGCTCCTAGCGGAGTGTTTTAGTACTTCAGTACATGGCCTTACGATCACAGAACAGTTATGTAGCTGAAAAACCTTGCTTTTACAGTGCTTTTACATCAGTCATCTATTTTGTACGCTAATAGTTTAATCTTTGCAAAAACACTAACTTCAGCGCAGATGCTGCTAGTACAGAGTAAAGTCTTTTAGAGTCAAGTACAGTGCTGACATATACAATACTTGCATTTAATAGGTCAAAGGAAATGCATAAAGAGCATAAACCTTCAAAATCCAAAGCACCAACATTGAAATGAATCATAGAATGGCTTGGGTTGGAAGGGATCTTAAAGATCACTGAGCTCCAATCCCCTGCCATGGGCTGGTTCCCCCCACCAGCTCAGGCTGCTCGCAGCCCCATCCAACCTGGCCTTGAGCACCTCCAGGGATGGGGCATCCACAGCTATTCTGGGCAGCCTGAGCCAAAGTATCATCACATTCTAGGTAAAGAAATGTTTCAGAGATTACTATACAATTGCTTAATAGACTTTCTGAGTACAAACAGTGCTGAAATACTGCTCTCACTAAGCAAGGGGTCTGGTGTGCATGGCAACTGCTTTCAATGTCCATGACAGCTTACAGAATATTTTAAAATAGATCTTATGTTTACCGGGTAAGTGTCACACAGCAAATATGAATTGAAGGGATATTCACAACCATCTGCTCCTGGTAAAAGTAGAATTTTTAATCCTATCTGTCATTTTATTATTTTAAAGCTGAATGCGTAGAAAAGAGTTAAAGTTGAATAACCAAGTCTTAGTGAGACTTTGCATGAAGCTTTCTCCCTTGCACCCAGGATGCAGATAGGCTGACATTTTGAGATTATAAAATGGGAAAGAGACAACAATCTGGTTGAAGTCACACAGAAGTAGACAGTTGCAGAAGATGGCCGCCACCCATATGGACCAAAATAATTGAAAACCTACCAAAACTGACTTACAAGGAGAACAGAAATTCAAAATGGTGATTCTGTCACTGTGATGAACGCCACTTATTTGTTATTGGTTTTTAAAAGTAGTATCTCTATTCATACCATAGCCTGTTTTCCATACCAGAATCTGCCATCTTGCATCTAAACAATGAGAAACAGTTCCATCAAGCATGCTTTAGGCACAAAGCAAAGTATTCACAACACAGAAAACCCTAGAAAGCATAGGATCCTGTCATCTTTTATTCAAAACCAAATCCAATTGCCTTTTTTATCACCTTCCTTAATAGCACAGGTGGCTCAATGCCATCTTGGCATTTAAATTATAACCTTCCTCTCTTCGAGGAAAAACAACAACAATCATGCTGATAATGCTTTAGTATATGACCAAGAAGCTTAGGTTAATTAACTTTTCTTCTTTGTAAACCAAAGTAATTCCAATTACATTGCACTTGCCAGTGATAACAACTATAGGTTGGATATTTTGTATTGCAATTTGCTCATGGGCCTCACTTCACAAACTTAGTATTAGTGAAACAACATTTTTCCTCCTCAACATTATATGAAGTCCCCACTCTAACGTGTAGTAAGGATATGCGTTTTGTAGACTCCTCACAAATATCACAAGACCTGCTAAGTGTTACAGGTTTCCTTCAGTCAATATATTTCAGCTATGTATGTACTGGCAAGATTAAAAACAAAAAAATAAAAAAATTTTAAAAAGCACAAATCAACTGTGGTTTTCAGATGATGGTGAGCAGTGTGCTGAGCAGACATTAACGGTGCAGTAGAACAGTTCTAAATTATATCAGATGGCACGTAAATTCGTCAAGTAGACTATGAGTGAAAATATTTGTAGGACATAAATAGACATCTGAGCAAATGTGGGTGGTGACAGCCTTGTCACTAGTGCTAGATGGGGCCCTTTCTCATCCTGAAAATATGAGGGCTGCTCAGAAAGTAATGCCTCCTGTTTTTATGTTGTCATCCCAGGACATCAGAAGTGGATGTTGGCAGTATGGCAGTAGAGGATGGACATTGCCACCATTACTTTTTCCTTACATTTTCTTGCAGTGTGACAGATGGCAGCAGAACAACAGTCTGCCAAAATGGCTTCTGGCAAGAAAGGACAGGTAAATCACACGTGTGCTATGGAGAAAAAATGGCACCCACTAACATTCATCAATGCTTTCTGAATGCTTATAGAGACCAAACAGTGGATGTGAGCACAATGAGAGTTGGACTGCACGGGTAACAGTTTTCCCAACAATACCATCGTATCAGCTGTGAAACAGTGGATCACCTCAGCTGGTACAGGTTTTTATGAGCACACATGCAGGCTCTCGTCCATTGCTAGGGAAAAGGAATAGTTAATGGTGGTGACTATGTTGAAAAATAGTGTTTTGTAGCTGCCGCTTTTCTCTATGAAACCGTGTTATTGTGCTCTTTGTAACTGTTGTTTTCTATGGAAATAAATGCAAAGCATTACTTTCAGAGTAACCTATGTATTTTATTTCCCCAAAGGCAGAGGTTGCAATTACCTTGACTTCTTACGTATCACTCCACAGCAGATTGCATTAATGCAAAGTGGGGAATCGAGAGGCTGGATGCCTTGAGACACCAAGAATGGATTTATTTTGAAGACACAATGTGAAACGTCTTCCATGCAAATACTAACAATAACAAAAAATCCTGAGTGGCAGAAGAAGACTTGCAAATATTGGCAGTCATGGGACTACAAGGCATTAATGATTTGAATAACAAAGAATTGACCACTCTTTCTGAAAGAGTGGTCAAGCACTGGAATGGGCTGCCCAAGGAGGTGGTGGAGTCACCAACCCTGGAGACGTTCAAGGAACGGTTGGATTTTGTGTTGAGAGACATGGTTTAGTGAGTACTATTGGTGATAGGTGGATGGTTAGACTGGATGATCTTGAAGGTCTTTTCAACCTTGGTGATTCTGTGAATGCATTGTGCCAAGTAGGTCCTGCAGAGCTAGCTAGTATCAAAAACGCTATACCTTGTGAGACCTCATCTAGCACTTGCTCAGTTATTTTCACAAAAGGCTGATTCACACCAGAGCAGGTGTAAGTGTGGCTATCAGGATGACATGTAGAAAGAAATTTATTTTAAGAGACAAGCAGAACTTGGCTTGTTTAGCCTACCAAAACCCACACGTTGGGAAACAACTAATACCTCAATGTACATCTGAGGTTCAAACAGAGCAAGCTAAAGAAAACATGAAGACCTATTTAAACCCAGCAAGAGTACTGGCACGAGAACAAGTGAGGAAACCTTGGCCATCAACAAGTGGAGGCTGAAAAAAAATAGAAGTGTTTCTAACCACCAGAGGAAGAAGCTTTTGGAATAGCATTCCAGTAAGAAAGAAAAAAAGATGGAGAAAAAAGGCCTCAGATCTCTATGGCTTCAGAATGATGTCTGAGCAATATTAAAAGGAGATTATCAAATATGGTTACAACACTATTTAAAGTACAAGAAAGATACCATGGGACCACAAAAAGTGTGAGACAAGCTCAGATAGTATTAGAATTATATGTTTATAAATATACATATATTAAATTTCTTGGACATTTGACACTTTAAATCCAATACACCCATGAAATGCAAATATCAACATTTAAAAATATATTACTTTCATTTAATACTCCTGTTTAATTACACAGATGCATCTGGCATCCTCCATAAAACCAGCACTCAGTAAATGTTACGATATAACAAATACATGAACAGTTGTATTCAGCTGTTCCCTCATAATGCAAAAACTTTCAAGTTCTTGAATTCTATGATTAAAATGGAAAGCGCATAGGAAGTAGGGAAAGAGACTCATTCATTATTTTTCCCACTGAGAATACTAGCTTCTGTGTATTATCATAATAGAAATACACTGACATAAGTAGATTACAGTAAAAATGTATTTGGAAACAATTACATCTATAATAAATTGAATTGCTACTGCTGGCCAACATACTTCTGTGGAGATTTGATATCTTCTTCCGCTCACCCAAGGCTACTACTTCTGATGTACATCAATATGACTAGTGATTCAATTTAGTATAAAAACTTCTTTACAGAAGAGGATAATAACTTTTTTACCTATTTCTTTCCTAAACTCAGCTGCTCTTTTGTCAGTAAAAATCTAAACTGTAAAGATTACAGCTGAAGCAAACGTATGCATGCAATATTGAGGAAAAGTTTTCTTTTTATCATTTCTGCTTTTAAATGAAAACAGGCTTTTCATGCAAGAATGCCGCATACACTGTAAAATACTTCATCACAGGGAAAAGCTGGGATGAAAAGTTTTCAAACAGGCTTAGTCATGACACAGCAGTTTTCTTTCTGTATCAGTAATATCACTTCCAATATAAGTTTTTCAGTGTCTTAGCATTCCAAAATCATGTTATAAAGTCTTGATTCTATGTTTGTCCCCTTAATTTAAATTGTTGTCAATAATCATTAGTCTCTCTAGAATTTCCTCTGAACTAGTTCACCATAAGCAAAAATTCTAAATGAGAAAGGCCATTAATGGCTTTGTTTGGTTGGTGGTTTTTTTTTGGTTTTTTTTTTTGCACAGAAATATGAGCAGGGTAGGCTTATGGCCTTTTGCAAGCTGAGAGAAATAGACCCATTAGCCTTCTCTTCAGTGCAATGCTATTCCCCTATCCTGCTGCTTATGTGGGCAGGGAGCCCCTCCCAAGCTGGGCTGTTTCTGCACACCTGCAGAAATGAAAAATCAGGGGAAGAAAACCTGAAGGGAAACCTGAAGGATGTTTGAGGAGCACATTCGAAGGCAACTACTCTTCGTGGAGAGGAAATCAGTGTTATGTCACAGATCCACTCCCACCCAACACTTGTCATCCAAAATGAGTATCTGGAGGTAGGGTTATTTAAAACCTAGAAGCAGCTTCCCACTATTATAGAAGTTCTTAGTGAAGCAAGGAAAGCGTTGCAAACACAGCACTTGAAATAAAAAGAAAGAAACACTGAGAAACTAATTTGCTGGGAGTGAAATGTAACACTGAGACAAGGCAATGCCCCATGCTGAGTGACTCTGTGGCACCGAGGGGCATAATGGCAATGAGTTGATGGTTGGACTAAACAGTCTTAAAGGTTTTTTCCAACTTTAATGATTCTATGCTGAACAGTCACTGGCTTCAGGAGCAATTTTTAAGTACTGAATAAATAAGCGTACGTCTCTTGTGAGGGTATTTGGCAGCCATCCATCACCAGGACGTGGTGGGGGATGTGTAAGGGATGGGAGGTGCGCTGCCTCTGCAGAGGGTAGGTCAGGTTGGCTTCTCTGACAGCCCAACATTTCCACTCACGAAGATAGTTTTCAGTGACCCGACTCCAAAATAACTCACGCAGATCAGGGGTTTGTCTGTTTGTTAAGAAGGTAGCTACTTTTCCCCAGGCTGGTGCCTGTAACAGCATCTTGAGCACTGCCATTTATGCTGGGTGATTTCACGGGCAATCTAACTCTATAATCCTTTATGGATAGAGCATCACATCAGGGCTACAGTCTATAAAAATCAATAGCAATAGCAATTAATTAGGGCACTTTAAGCACACTGCTAGCCCCACTACTGTGTGTCATCAGTATTGTATTTGCACTCTACAAATACAGAACACAACTCTATCTTCCCTGCTTTCAAATGAGCCTAGTGAAAGTAGATTAATTTTTTGGCTGTGTGCTGTGTCCCAAGAGGCCCAGAAGATGCTGTACTTGCCATGCTGCTCTATACTACAGCAGCTGCAACACTAAAATTCACAGGTTGCCTTGTCATTCAGACAAGCCTGTTTAATTTTCAGCCTGCCAAAAACCCAAGTATTTTGCTTATCAATCTGCAAGCGCATGTATGAAGTTGTTTTTTGTTTTGTTTTGAATATTGTTTACTCTCCGTCTACTTGCTTATGTAAGCAAGCAGGCATCAATCCAACACAGGAGAGAGAGTTAGACTCCCCAAAGACAAGAGACAGAAGAAAAAGCCAATCATAACACTACAAGCTAAGCAAGGGAAAAAATCTCTGCTTGTCCAACAGCTGAATAAGTTGTCTTCCTCAGCACTGCAGTTTAAGTTCATTTCTAGTATTTCCCTTCTGTCTATGGGATGGATCCTGATGGCTGACTAAGCCCCAAGAACAAAACGCTGACTATGCTACTGACATAATTTACTTTGGGCCGAAAAGCAGCATTGACGCAATCTAGGAGCTCATTCTCTGAAAACCCCATTTCTGGAACATTTCGCATGGCCACTCTGCCCATGAGAAACAGTAGCAATCACCTGGCAGGCTTCCACTGCTACCACTTTGAGTTCAAACTGACTTGCAAGAAATTTGCAGCAGATCAGACTAATTTCCAGAGGACAACTGACTGTGATGCCATCTTTCTGCTCCGGTGCTGATGAGTCCGGGCAAGCTTTCTACAAACGTTTTTAGGAATGACTTCCATCTGTAAGCTTAATGGCCACATGAAGTCTGCATGTGACTATCATCCCACTGTCTCAGTCAATTCACACCTCAAATTCTTTGTCTACAGGTGAGGCAGTAGCAAGACAGAAGGAATGATGTTTAATCTATATAATCCTCGTAATCCAGCCACTCTTCCTAGGTAGGAATAATTGTATCTAAATTTTTCCATGTATATGTCCATAGTATCAAGAATACTCAAGGTTGCCAATCTCCTATAGTGTTTAGCTATGATATCTGAAATACCAACTGTAATCTCAATTCATTTTGTTACAGTCTGTGGGAAACAATGGAAGGAGTTTGCAGCATCAGAAAACTCAGCCAATGTGCTAAACCCTTCCCCAGCTTCCAAACAGGAATACTCAGGCAGACATCTCTGAAGAGTAAAACCAGAATTTTCTGGAGCAGATAAGATTAGAGAGAACTGTGGGAACATATCTTATCCGTCATGCAACATTTCCCCATACATGCATAGCATTACTGAAAGCATAGCTTCCAAGCTACCCTGCCTATTATATCCATCAATTAATTTGTGGGTACACAGTTCAGCACAGGAAAACCCTGAGAGATTCTGAATGAACTTGAGAGACTAACAAAACATTAAAGATTCAGGTGCAATAATTAAATGAAGGAGAGTTTGGGGAGTTTCCTGTGCATTATGTAATTTGATATATACTTATCTAAAAATTTGTGTTAGGAAGTACACATCCATTTTCCATTTCCCCCTTGGAAAACAGAATTTCACAGTAGCTTAAAGACAGTGCAATTGCCCAACAAAAGCTCTTACGTGGTGTTACAGGTGAAAGAGAATGCTATATACATAGA
>JAOWBP010002392.1:56416340-56445492 GCA_028571105.1 Tragopan temminckii
GTTGGAAAAGACCTGTAAGATCACCAAGTCCAACCCCACCTCACCATGCCCACATCCCTCAGCACCACATCTCCACAGCTCTGAACACCTCCAGGGGTGGTGACTCCCCCACCTCCCTGTGCAGCTGTGCAGTGCCTCACTGCTGTTGGTGAGAAGAGATTTTTCCCGATATCCAACCTTCTTTCAGTGCACCATTGCTTCATGGCAGCCCAAAGGGACTGGACAGATCACAACATCACTGGGCCCGGGGCACAGCCTTTGGTGTAGTGAACTGCAGCAGAAAACATTGTAAATAAGGATGCTTTTCTCTGTCAGAAGCAGTGTATCACAAGCCTGTTGCATCACTTAAGGAGGATGGAAGACTGAGCTGTTTGTGCCCGGCTGTTGCTCTAATCGGTGATCCTGCCTGTGAGCTGTGGAGCTGCTCTGAGCAGTATCCTGCACATGCACCTGAGTGTGGGTGTTCTGAAAGGGTATTTCCTTTATGCCTTAGAAGACAGAGCACAAATAGTAATTGATCCATGATTGTTGTCATGGATAACGCTGACACTGCTCATGATCACAGTTTGTGATGAAGTACATTAACAGACAAGTGCCAGCTTTGTGAGTTGTGTTTACATAAACTCTTTTTATTTGTCTCTCTATAAAAGCGTGACTATTTTTTTCTCTCTCTTGGTTTTCAGAACATCGATGAAAGAGAAGCTCCATCAAGGGATCACGCTTGTAGTTGACAGATACGCCTTTTCTGGAGTGGCCTTCACAAGTGCCAAGGAGGTGAGTGGGGAATGTAGCAGGCCCTGCCCCTCTCTGTCTTTGGGGAAACAGGAGATGAGTAGAAGCTTGGTCTGGACTTCCATGGTCTCGGCTTCTGTGGGGAAAAAGTGGGTTGGAACTGAGGGATGAAAGGGATTTCAATTTAGGTATTGATGTGGCCTGTTTGCCTGTGTCTACCCTTAGAAAAAGTAGAGGAACGTGTAAGGTTGCTCACCAGTGTGGTAGGCTCACTCTAGTATCATACTGGGGAGCCCCAAACCAGACACAGTGCTCCAGATGTCAGTGCTGAACGGAGAAGAAAGATTCCTTCCCTTGACCCACCAGATGCACTCATGCTTATACAACCAAGCTAAGTAAGCATAGGGTAGGTATTTAAAAAGGAGTCTTTGTGGGCACAGACATACTAAAACTGCATGATACTTATGTTCCAGAGCAGCTTTCTTGTGGACTGATAACAGCTGTATGGAGACTTCAGAATATGACTCAGTATTTCCCCCTGCTGGACTTTGTGGAAGAGGTGTTAAAATCATTAGCTTTACTTAGCTTCAGTGAGAAGCTGAGAGGTACACAGTGCCTAGAAAAATCTGGATTCCCAAAATTGTGGGGTTGAGTTCACAAATATTAAACTGAAATCTCTCTCTTTCAGTTCGTAGAGCTATGCTCAGTGGTCTGTGCTGCATCCCTATGACTGTTCCTCCCTCGTCCCACTCTCTAGCTGCCCTTCTCTCCCTTGTTCTCATCCCGTTTTTTTTTCACTTCAGACTTGGTTTTCTTTGTTTGGAACAGAACTTCTGCCTGGAGTGGTGCAAACAGCCTGATGCTGGCCTCCCAAAGCCAGATCTGATTCTCTTTCTTCAGCTGAGCCCAGAGGAAGCAGCAGCACGAGGGAACTTTGGGCAAGAACGTTATGAGAATGGCCCCTTCCAAAAAAAAGTTCTACAGTCTTTCCATCGTTTGATGAATGAGAAGACGTTAAACTGGAAGGTGAGGAAATAACCATGAAGGTTCTGTCATGGACTGGGGCGGGGAGGAGGGTCTCATGAGAGCTTCTGGATTGCACACATTGTATCCCTGTGCTTCCTGTCCCCTGCAAAAGGACAGGGGGTTGTGCTGGAGACCAGCCAAAGCACAGCAGCCTGTGGGCACCTGCTACTCTGGGGCACTTTAATGGGCCCTGTTGGAGTCAGGGGAAGAGTTTTTTTTGTTTTGCACAAAAACTTTTCTGGAAATCGTACTCCTTAAAGACAAGTTGACGAACCGGGGTAAAAAATAGTGAGACACACCCATGCTCTTTCATATGTTTCTTTCCTTTGTATCCTGCAGCATCTGCCAAGGATGCTGAAATCCTACAGTATTCTTCTGATGCATCAGAGCAGCAGAACGTACTGGATATCATTCTGTTGCCTCAGTACTTCAGGGTAACTTAGCGGTAGTGCAGTGATTGGATCCCAGGTATTAAACCCCCAGCAGCACTGTGAGGGGTATCACAGAGCTCTGCTATTTCTCTGAACCCCCCATCTAGCGCTACCTCTTGCCTGTCCTTTCAGTGCAGAAATGCATCATAAAACTAGGTGCTGATTTGGAGAGTGGGAAAACAGGTGAAAATACACAGGTAAGAAGACTCAAGAATGGAGAACCAGCTCAACTCTGTTTCACACAATGACCTCCTGTGCTGCTGTCTCAGGCAAAGCTTCATTAGCTGCTAGCCCTGTATTCATGCTAGCAAGTACACATTTTCATTTGTAAGTGAGTGGAATTGACTTCTGAGATCCCACTCATGCTCACATCCTTTACCTGTAGCTTTTACTTTGCTGGCTGTCTGAGGGAACTATCTGCATGGGCTAAAGCAAGGGAGGACTGGTTCCATCTAAGCCTGACATAAAGTCTGCAATACCAGATACAGGCAAGGGAGTGTAAACAGAAAAAAAAAATTTCTACGAGATAATGTGATTTGTGCTTTATTCCAGTGTACGTAAAGTCCAACTTTGTCCCTGGATTTAAAGACCTGGTCGAAAGCCCACTGAGTCCAGGAATACACTCTGGGCTTCAATGCATTTTAATAACTGGAGACTTCATTTTTAATATTAAAAGCATGTCTCTAAATAAAATTAATTTTATGATCTTTGTTCACAGACTGATGAATGATAAAAATGATATAAAATTCAGCCTGAGCAAATATGCAAGTCTATTTACAGATCTGCAGAGGAAACCTTGCACAGCACCTGCCCACACATAATTCTGGCTCCTGGCACTACTTTAAGGAGTACTGAATTCCTTCCCACCCACACGTCTTTACATAAGTAAAAGCTTAAACATCAATTCAGACTAAACATTTTTCAATGCACTCCCCTGAGTGCCATAAAAAGGAACAGTGGTGTAAATGAAACTTTAATTTCCATCATGTTCAGTAACTGTTGTGCTAAAAACTTAGATTTTAAAACAGTACTGGTTTATTTAAACTTATTAATTCCCACTTCCAGTAAATTCCTGTGTTCCAGCAGCACATTGTGTTTCTATTGGAGACTGAGACCACCACTAGATATTATTCAGCAAATGGAAAAGTTGTGCTGAATGTACCGAATGGCTGATTAAACAAAGTGCCATACAACACGATTTCCAACTTGTAATGTGAAGAGGGGCATCTTGGTGCAGAACTTCCTATCCTCTTGTGGGCCTAATGGATTTCTTTCTCTGGAATGCGAAAGTCTGGTCTATAAAGAGTTGCTATGAATGGCAGCACATCACTATCACTGAACCATGTAATTATGTACAGTTTCTATGGAGTCTGGCGAGATACACATTTTTAGGAGCCCACTGATTAAGGGTGGATTGAAAATCACCATGCAGGAGCATTAATGAAAGGGAAAATCAGATCTCGGACACTATCACTGATGTCAAGTCTAGTGTTAGAAGAAAGATGATGCAAAAGTATCTGGTCATATCTCATAATCATGTGTCTAACAAAGAAGCATCTAGCAGGGAAAGGTTTCCAAGAAACAGCTAATGATCAGTTCCATTAGCTCAACATGACTTCAGGATAAATTTTTGAACACTCAGATTGGGGTCTGAGCTTGCAACATTGTCCAAAAGTCAAAAACTAGAAGGTTTGGCCTTCCGCTCTGGTTCCACCTGGTCTTTTGTGGGACAACAGTAGTCTGTCATCTTTTTCACAAATTACAATGTGTTAAGTGTCTTAAAATAAAGTCACGCATAACCTGTATTTGGATAAGGAAAGACAGTGAGAAGCCTGGAGCATCTCCCTGCTGATCTCAAAGTGGCACTAACAACTGAGGTAGAGGCATGAACCACGGCAGCCTGACAGCAACACTGGAACTGCAGGAATAAAAATCAGCTTCCACTACTATGGAAAAAACAGCTCAGCTTTGTGACTTCCTTGAGATGAAAGTGCCCGCCTTGTTACTGGCAGGTCAAGGAGGAGGGTCATGTCTAAACACCATTTTGCCAGACTCAAAAGAATAAGAACGTGCTCCAGAGCAGTCAGCTTTAACTGTGCCAGCTTCCACATTAATCCTCACTGTATATTAGAACGCTGTTTCTGTTTCTCTGAAATCTAAACTGAATATAACTCCTGCAGAAAAGTGCTGATCTACTGGACCTAATTCATGCGTCACAGCATTTCACCCAGTGCAGCTGTACTAACCTTAAGGGAATTTACACATTAATATGAGAGAAGTAGGTTTATTGTCTTTAAAAAAACAACTCGAATCTTCAGAACCAATTTATTAAACTGAACCTATATAAATACAAAAGAACAAAGAAGTGAATTGGCTTGAACTTATGAAGTCTACATGTCAAAGTCGTGTGCATTTTGCATAATTTTTCTCCCTCTCATCAACCACTTCCCTTGTAATTTATGCTATATGCATCTTGAATTACAGAAAAAAATAATCATTTTCAGGCACTGTTAGCCATGAAATGGATTCCCTAGGTTTCACTGCATATTAATAAGATTGCTTTTGCATCCACTCAAATTCATGCATAATTATTTTTTAGCATCCACTTAAAGTGACTTTTGCTACCGTATGTATATCAGATCTCAATTCAGATGTTTCTAGCATAAATATTCCCTTTCTATAACATTTCCTTGTATTAGGTGGAATTTAAAAAAAAAAAAAAAAAAAAAACTTGTTCCAGATCACAAACCAGATCACTGACAGCACTCAGGGAGAAACTATGGCAAAGACATTTTACATAAAATCCTTCTTTGTTTTTAATGTGTTCTGCTGTTTGAAAGTATGTAGCATTACTCACTATCAAAAAGGTTTATTAAGAAGAGCTGACCAAGAGTTTGATCTGATAAGCTAGTTCTTATGTTCATAAGATGCTACTGGCTTGTAAACTAGGTAAGCTTCTTCAACTGGACAGAGATGTAATAACAGAGTAACACATTAAAATGAAGAAGAATGTGTTATAGTTTTGGTGGGTTTTGCCCTCACCATGCACTTCACATTAATGAATGAAGGTCTCCATAGCAGAGCCTTTGATTATCCTTACCAATGCACAATATTTTCCACAAATTAATAAGAAGATGGATAATTTATCAGTGTTAGGGCTAAGACTACATTCCCCTTTCAATAGGATAGACCATTATTTGCATATGCCTCTCTAAAAAAAGTTGCAAACGTTTCTTCAAATCTAAAGTAGCAACTGAGCATTCACAGACAAGAATGAAAACTTGTTGATAATTCATTTCTTTACAAGACAGCTGCTCCCAACTGCAGGAACTGAATCTGCAGACAGTATCTTTGCTATAAACATCACCAAGAACTTACACTGCTGCTTATTCTGCCAGGAATTTCCTGCCCAAAGACTGAGCACAGAAAGGCACTAAGGATTCCACAAAAAAAACGAAGCATTCTTCCTCTACTTTAGCACTTCAATTTTTCAAGAACCAAGAGGGAATCTTCTCATAAGACTTGTTACAGGGAAAGCAGGTCCTTAAATTCTACAAAACTGGCTGTGACCCATGGGCTCAGCTAGGGCAACAATCTCTGCAAGGCTGAGTGACTTCTGAAGTTAAGATTAAGTTGCTCAGGCTTGTGCCACTCTAATCTTGAAAATGGACAAAGACTGGGATTCCACACTTAATTTACCCCAAGGGATTTTTTTTGTCTTCTCTTCTGCAAGCTGAACACAATTCTCTTAGCCAGACTGGTGCTGTGAGGAATAACCATTTCCCTGGACCTGCAGGCTTCTTCCCCTTGTAACCATTTCTGCCACTGCTTATCACAAAAACATTCTCTCATATATGTATTGATATACCTAAATTAACACTCACCAGCCACTGCTGAGGTATTTCTGGCAGAGGCATTTGAGGAGGCGCTGGCAGGCTGTTGGCAACTTCTGGTTTCTGCACATGTTCTTT
This sequence comes from Tragopan temminckii, assembly GCA_028571105.1. Taxonomy (NCBI): domain Eukaryota; kingdom Metazoa; phylum Chordata; class Aves; order Galliformes; family Phasianidae; genus Tragopan; species Tragopan temminckii. Next base: position 56,422,501 of record JAOWBP010002392.1, read on the forward strand.
TATTTCAAAACCTGCAGAAGAGAAACACATATCGCTTAACACTTTGGTGGATACAAATGGGACATTTTTCTATATGTAGATCATCATCCACTGGAATCTGGCATGCAGTCCTGCTCACAACCTGCCTCCCAGCCCTGGTTACTGAGGAAAAGCTTGAAGAATGCTGGGAATTCAGGAATTTAATCAAGCACAGCAAACACATACTTACTGTATATGATAATGACATATATGATATTTCGATCAACAAATACCAGACAGAGAAAAAATGTACTGGACATCATGCTGAACTGCCTACCCATCTGGAACTGAAAAACCTAAAATTCAAACATTGTCAGGCATGTATCACAGATAAAACCAATGATATGAGGAAGATATCACACTTAACACTCTGAAGAGTCTCAGCAGCAGCATACAGCAGATAAAACAGAGTCTACTTCCCCTCTTGGGAAAGCCACTAGTTCTGCTCTTTCTGGCACAGTAATTTAAATTCCATTCAAACTCACTTCACAGGAACATGGCATTGTTTATTTTTCTGAAGATCAAGGGGAGGGTGCATCTCAATGCTTTGGCAAAAAAATCAGTGAATGGGACATACCCTACTTACTCCTAGACTGAATTAAGTTCATAGTGTTTAGTTAAGTTTTTAAAATGTATATTTACATAGTCAAATGGATGTCTTTTGGTCAAGACAATGTAATTCTCAAAAATATAATTAATGATGAAATGTTTCTTGTCATAATAACCCAGACCCACTGGCTGTGAAGTCACAGATTGAAAAATAACACTGATTAAATAAACTGTCCCGAAGGGGCACAGATTCTTCTTTCTTCCTACAAATCAAGATGCATATCAGTCTTGGGAAACATTCCAATTTATTTTTTTTTCACTTTTTTTTTTTCTTTTTTTTTTCCAATTTTACTTATTCCTCCTTATGGAGGATGAATTCATGTTCCCATGCTTTCCATAACAACCCAAACTCAAATATGAAGGACACTTTACTGAAGAAAAATATATATATATTCCACGTGGATTTTACTCACTCTGTAAACCTAGTTTCCACCCAAAACTATGTGTGCTTTAGCAAGAACCTGCTACAATATTTTCATCCTTTTAACAAATTGCATCAAAGTCAGTATTATAAATTTCTGACATCGAGTCCCTTTAAGGGAAACCAGTAACAATGATGGTCATATTAAATGACTGAATCCACTAACAGCTCTTACTCCAAAATCAACTGTTTGTGCCTTTGTTTTTTAGAGTCCGAGTTTCACAAGGAAATGCCAAGTGTTTTGTTCAGACCTACAGTACTTTGGGCATGCCAAAATTCAGAAGAAAAACAAAGTTCATAGTTTCGCCAGCTCCTGAAGGTGACCACTGGTTTGGACATGCATAAGGTTGAGGCCTGGCAGCCACGACCTGAAGAGTACATCTGACTGGCCCAGCTCCCTCTGATGGGTATTAAGTGAAGGGAGTGGTGTGCATTTAGGAGATGTAAGAACACAATGTAAAAGATTTCTGAAGATTTCTCCAAGAACTTACTGAAACGAAAGCGACAGTTAAAGTGTTTTACTGAAACACAACCATTATGATTTCCACACCTTTATGAAGAAAAGCGTAATTGTTGACTTCCAGATGTGAGAAAGAAATCCATTCAGTTCCCAGCTGCACTGACCCTTCATTACCATTCCCTGTTGTTCTTAAATGGCTTACTTCAGCAATCGAAATACACTGCTGGATTCACACAGTTGATTTTTTCAAATGCCTATAACGAGCCTGAACTCTGCACCAACCTCAGGCTGTGAAACCATGCCAGCAATCCGCGAGCTCTCATGGAGCTGTGTGGGTGGAGTAAAGCAACATTTTGAAAAACAGACTCAGAATGACAACTCAGCTTAGTTACAGACTTCTGTGGGCTTAAGAGTCTTTTATTGCTTTTAATTTTAATGAAGAGATGAATAGTTTCAAAGGGATGGGAGTACTGAATGTTACAGCTGATAAAAAAAGCAGCAGGGTCATCTCTGTCCATCTGCATGACTTCCTTCTACTGTCTCACAGCCAATTTAAGCCAGCACAAGATGGCTCTCAAGGAGGCAGCGCACTCCTTTCCTGCCTGAATCCTGTCCTGCACCAGCCTCTCCTCTGTGCTGGCATGAGCATGTGTGTGGCCTCAGGTTGAACCAGAGCTGGTCAGGAACAAACCAGTAAAAAAAGCAAACAATGCCTGTGCTAGTAGAAAGGAAGCAGCAACACATGATGAGCAAGAATGAGTAGCCTGGGGATCCTAACAGGATGCTTTTTTTAGAGGCTGCGCTGGCTTAAACTCTATTTAAACTACAACTCCTTGAACTAGAGTTTATAGACATATAAAGTATAATCCTATGACTTCTTGCTTAACTGAGCTATAGGACTTCCTCTAATTAATTCTTTCTTGAACTACAGCATACCTTTTAGCAAAATATTACATCTTGAAAAAATGCCAGCAACAGCATGCAGACCTTACTAAGTTCTCCCATTAATTCATATCTTCAGTGCTCAAAAAATGTGATTTATTTTCACTTTGAAACAAACATCCAGCCATTGCACACTGCTTTTTTGTTGTGTCTAAGAGCTCATTCTCAGTCATCTCTTTTCTACATCAAGATTAATTACGATTCATCATTTAAGATAATTTGAAGGCATATTTCTGGATCCTTTAATCACTTTATGTCTTTCCTTTGAAGTGCCTGAACTGTATTTCTTTGAATGCAATTGCTTGAAGTGGGTATAATGTTCCACTAACAACTGCACTGAACCAAGCCCCGCCACTAAATATATGGCTCTTGTATGGATCATGTTAATGGATGAATCCTGTAGTAGGATGTAATGGATCTTGTTACAGATCCTGAAATAGGCTCTAAACCCTATGAGGTAGGTGCTGAAAGGTAAAAAGCTATGGCCCTTGAGTATTTTTATCCTCTCCCACATCTGTAATCTTAAATTAAATATGCCTGGTAAGGTGCTCTGATGCAAAAATCCATATAACTTTATTGAAAAAGTCAAGTATTTTAAATAAATTGTGCTGAAAATATTAAAAGAAAAACTTTTAATAGGTCACCATTGTTGTTTGGACTCCCATGAAACACAACAAACTGCAAGTTCCTACCTGCAGCAATTTGTTTTGGGGACTGCAGGGTTTTTTGATCAGACTCTGGAGCATGAAGCTCCCTTCCACACCATCTGATCCTGATGCCTGCCTCTTTCACTCATTAGTGAAGTAAAAGCAATGATAGGTCTTTAAGAATGTCAAAACTGGAAGAAGGACAATCACCATTTCACAGCTGATCTCCTTGGACTTGAATCCTGTGGCAAATTCGAAGAGGGGAAGACTGCATCAAACACCGAAATGTATTTTGTAGCACTGGAGAAGAAACATGAGAAATGCAGCTGCTCACAGCATTGCATTTTTCTTCAAAACACCCAGTCATTTTTCAAAAGCCTAAATGTTGGGTGTTTACAGTGACAAAACTGCTGTCAGATGTTGGAGAGACAGAAGTCATATAGCCCTGATGCCTCTTTGTACAGAAGGGTGTTGTAAGGACATATAAGAGTAATATTAGGAAAGACAGTGAGGAGCATCTTTTGTAAAAGCCCCGTGGAAATGTTCGTTTATGCAGTCCATAATCTTGATGGAGACCAAAGCGATTGTGCAATCAAAATGGTTTTAGATAGGATGAGAAAGGGAAGGTGAATACTAATCTACTTGCAAACTGTAAACCAAACACGCTACCAGTTATTTTCTATCTCTTGCTTGGTACTCCTGTGTCAGCCATGCACCAGAATACACAGCAAAATCAAGCCCTGTCTTGATTTGGGTCTCACAAGAGAGATGTAGCACATCATGCAAGACTTTTATAACACAGTGTATCAAAATGAATGGATAGAATTTTTGCCTCAAATACAATGAAGTAACCACTATACCAACAGAGGTGAAAGCATTCTATCTAGCACAGTTTTGTGGCTGGATTCACCCACATGCAATCAAGTTACTTCCAGTAGAGCTTTTGCTATATTTTACTGTTGACTGAGGAGAAAAGCATTCAGGAAAGCTGCATTTTGGCTTTACTCTGCCTCTCTGTCTTTCTTCAATTTAAAGCTTGTCTTCAGCCCTTAAAGCTATTTCACTGAACTCGGACTTATTCTGTGTGCTCTGCAAGTGAGAAAACACACCCCTGACACTGACCTTTTGATGACTGTATCCTCAGGAGAATGTTAGTTATTACTGCCTTCTTCTCCCTGACAGTGGAAGTCAGATATTCATGGTCCAGAAGTTCAAGAAACAGTCGCAGCTCTACTATTAACTCTTCCATGGCTGAAAGAGAACAAGAAAATTACTTTTTCTAAAATGTCCATTAGAAAAAAAAGACAGAGTTAATACTTATTATTTATATTCTATTATTTTTAGCAGTTCTTAAAAATGTACAGTCTTCCTTGCTGGCAACAGACTGAGCACTACTGGCACATGTAGCAGTTACCTCAAAATAGATGCAGAAAAGACACAGTTCTTCCACATAGCACATCATCAAGCCAGCCCTGGACAACGGTGCAGGAGTGGCATCCATCTGCTCTTCAAGCACTGTAACTCTGGTTCCTCTCCTTTAAAAAGCAATTTCTAACTCCACAGCAAAATTACAGCTTGATAAACCTTCCAGACAAATTCATATTCTCCAAAATCTTCAGGGAAAACCTCTACTACCTTCACCATATTTATTCTATTTGCAGTAGAAAAAAAGCTTCTTTTTGCATTTGTTACACCCTAATCATATGATTGCTATTCAGCAGATTTATGAGAAGTCTACGCTTCTGTGCTTCAATTCACTCATAACTGAGAGTCTCTGGTCCCTTCACTTAAGTGGATTGTCTGTGTTTAGTTATGGGTTTGTCTTGGGGGGAATAGCTCACATTTCCATACTTTTTGTGTCTGAAGACATTATCCTCATTAAAAGATGAGGGGAAATATTAATTTCATTTCAGGGCCACACCTAGGATTAATCTCAGTTGTTGCCTCATTCTAAAGTGCCTCTACTTCACTTTTTCTCTACTTACATATGTTCTATGGTATTTTCAAGATCCAAGCAGGTGACTGCTGGTAAGTCTCTTCAGACTTCTAAAAAATCCATCTGATGTTTACTCTCTTTTCTACTCTCTTCCCTACTCTTAACACCTTCTCTGATATGGTTGTTTACCCAAGCAAACCTGGAACTTGTTTCTCCCACTTGTGATGTACAACTGGGTGTTTAAACTATGTTTGGTCCAGTTGCATTTGTTTCACCTGATGCTTAAAAATGGGATTGAGCAAGGAAACCTGACGGTGTCAGCTACACTTCTGCGAGGGGCTGCTACCCCTTCTTGTCACCCCATGAATGCAGATGGCACTTTTTATTTGTAGATGGTTGTATCTGCAAATGTGCTCAGGCCAGGCTGGCAAAACCAACACACTCATAGCAAACACCATAAGATATGGCAGTGCTAAGGCATGATAGTATCTTAACAAACAACAACAACAAAAAATCAATCACAGGAAGTCCACTTCAGCATATCATTTCCGAAAGACACCATCAATTTGCACATACATATCCATCCTGCACAAGCTTTCTCTTCACAAATAAGTTCTGCTTAACAAAGCACTATCACTGCTACTATTTAAACAAACAGTACACGTTTTCATGAAGTATTTTTTCTCAAAGATTTTTACAAAGCCTCTCTCATCCCTCTCTCATTCTATACCAAAAGAGAGTATCCAAAATGACAATAAGCATGCCTACATCACTTGAGAACATAGCGCATGATACAGTGGCTACAGGTCTTCTTTTTTTTTTTTTTTTTTACCACCATATTTGAAGCTGGCTAGGAATCTGTCTGAAACCCAAAAGTTCTTCAGGACAGCTGTATTACTTCCAGTTGTTCACATTATAGAAGAACAAAAAGGAAGAGATTCAGATGATTTAAAGAGATTATTTAAATCAGACTTAGATCAGATTTGCAGAGCGATAAGCAATCACAAGATTTGAGGAAAATAAAGAAAATGAACCTACAAATTGAAAACAAAAAGAAACAAACAAAAAATCAGCTGTGTTGTGCTTTAAATTTTGTATTTTAGAAATAAGGTGTGTATTCTATTATTGGATTACAACTACACAAACATTCCGATTGCAATGTTCTTTTAAGTCTGCTTTGATTATAAGGTTTACTAATATTCTTAGGAGCATTATTTTCAATTATCATGGAATATAAGAATCTTTCAATATTTACTTATTTATGATATTACATGCATTTCAAAGGCAACCATGACCACAGAAAGTAGACATTCAATGTGAAATCCACCCAGAACACAGTACTAGGAATGTAGATTTTTTGCCTAGTTTTACAGCCATGTTAACTACTGTCGATACATACCAGCATATATGCACTTAAAAAGGCATCAAGCATAGAAAATAGGGGACTGTCAATTTCATGTATTACTTCAACAATATTTATTTGAACTGGCACGTTTTCTAGATCTTTTAAGACAAGAGACTGTAAATAAGCTGAATGGGATGTCTCCCTTCTCCTCTCCCCCAGTGAATATAATGTACAAGAGTAATCTCATTTCTCTGGCTAGAACACAGGCTTCTTGAAAGGAAGAAAGAACACGAGGAGAGGAATTAAAACCATTATACAGTATGCCTAACTTTCTTCAGTTATTAAAAATAAGATCCTTGTGCTATGGAGCTTATTACATAATATAAACAGATTGATGGCAAAATGAGAAATTAAAACAGACCAAGATGAAGTTATGAGGCAAAGACACAAGGAAGCAACAGAAGAGGAAATAGGAAACTGCCGCTGAAGAGACAAGTGGGAGATCGGCCCATGTCTCTCCTGAAGCCTTGGTTGTTTATGAGGGTGGATAGTGATAGGACAAAGGGGAATGGTTTTAAACCAATACAGGGGAGGTTTAGGTTAGATATTAGGAGGAAGTTTTTCACACAGAGGGTGGTGACACACTGGAACAGGTTGCCCAAGGAGATTGTGGATGCCCCATCCCTGGGCCCCAGGCTGGATGTGGCTCTGGGCAGCCTGGTGTGGTGGTTGGTGACCCTGCACATAGCAGGGGTGTTGAAACTAGATCATCTTTGAGGTCCTTTTCAATCCACGCCATTCTATGATTCTGTGATGATTATGTGAACACGAGGCCCTCTCCTTCACATCCACCTTCTCTTCCTCCATGCCTTCAGAGGACGTTTGCATTACATGCTGGTGACCACAGCTCACTGACCTATCATGACCAAGCTAAGTTACTCAAAGCGTTATAACTGAACCCAGCAGCAATTAAGAGCAGCACAAACATCAAAGTGTTAAGGAAGGAAGTTTTGAATTTCACTTTCTATATGTGCAGTGACATCAAACATCCATAAAGAAAAAAAGGAAACGTTGTTCCCCTCTAGTAAGAAACACTTTTTCTACGTATTTTAAAAATGCACTTTAATTTGTAATGTTTTTGCTGCTTAAGCAGAGAACAGAAATACTACCATGAATTGAATTTAGTCCATATATAATAAGGAACTGCAAGCACTTTTTTTTAAGATAGCAACTAAAGTATTTGTATGTAGTTGGGAAAAAAACAGGTTTGCCTGTTTTCAATCCTTGGCTTGTTTTCTGGATTAAAGAATCTTCTTTTTCCTAGAAACGTAGCGATGTGCTCACAGAAAGTAATGGAATTAAATAATAGAAAATCCACATAATGCATATTTTCAGTAAGCAATCATTACTTCTGAAATGGAGACTACAAATGAGAGGGTGTTGCATGTCCCAAAGAAAAACATACGCCTCTAGTGAGAGATTACCCTTGGAAATCTGACATCACCACAAAATAAGAATAATAATCAGAAGGATCTCAAAAAAGGGCAAAATTCTTTGACAGTTCTGGCTGAATTCTCATTGCCAAAAGAATTACTTCTAAGTGGCAGGTGGTGAAAGGCAGGGTGGAGCCCAGAGATGTTAATCACAACAGTAAGCAGATTTTACCTTGACTGAGGAGCAAAATCACATTCCATATTAAAAGATGAGGAGTTCATTCTATGCTCAATAGCAATCATAAACCCCCAAAGAGCCGCTACAATTAACATGTTCAAATAAAGAACAATGATACATCCTGAAGCATTGCCAGGTCTGGATCTCAAGAGTTTTTAACTTTTTTTCAAATGACAGCACATAAACTATACAAGCAAGCCAGCAAAAGAATACACCAAGGTAAAAATAATCAGAGAGAGGCAATTGCATCACACTGCAGTTTTTGTTCCAAACCAAAACGAAAACCAACTGGAATAAGACAACATAATGATGCAATTATTTCAAATCTACATTTATGGGCACTAGTCTATAACCATTTTTTAAAGAACAGACTTTTTTTACTCAAACTGATTAAAACACTGTTAGGAACAGTGCTATCTCATACACATGCTTTCTAGGTTTCTCAAACCAGAAGAAAAGTCAAGGATGAGCTCTTAAAAAGAATGTTCAGGTTGTCTTTTGAAAACTGTATCAATATCCTACCCACCAATAAATGTTGCAAAATCTGTTGACACTGTTCGCTTTCTTTTCTTCAAAAGATGACATTAGAATTCCCTTGGTCTACAGAGATTTCTTCATGCTTTTGGATCCACTTTTCTAAATATTACGAAGAATGCAGGTGGGTAATATTATAGAAAAATATATTTTCACTTGTGAAGCACTGTCTAGAGTCTTGCATATATTGTCCTCATGGTTTCACTCTTTTTTATGAGAAGAAAGAGGTGTTACTGTTCCGGGTTTCATAACATTGCAATATGGATTACTAGATTAATACTAGAATATGCACAATAAATGAATGTTAAATGAAATCAAAAGAAGTAATGTTTCTTTGAAAATATTTATAAATTAAATATTTATTGAATATTTATTATTCATTCTAACTGGTATGATGGGAGCAGCCACAAGCCCCACAGAACCCTTTACTGTATCCACCTATTATAAGAGAAAACGAACTTCTGGGGCATGAGACACATACCATTTAAAAAATATACTGTTTGACATCTTCATTTGTGACCTGGATGATGGCATGGACTTGCATCATCATCAAGGTCATGGACAACTGCAGACCTGGGTAATATATGATAAACTACAGGGTAGGATGTCACTGAAACTGACTTCAGCAGCCTGGAAAAAAATGCTAGAAAACACTTGTAATTGAGCAATGGGATAGAATCAGCCCAAGCAACAGTTTGGGACGGCAGCCACCTGGCTGAAAAGCAGCTTTTAGAGATGTCTCTGTGGCTTCTGGTGGACGAGTAAAGCACTAGTCAGTGGTTTGCCAATGAAGCCAAGGGCCACATGCTGGGCTGTGTTAGCAAGAATAAAGCCAGCAGATGGAGGGGAGTGATCCTTCCCCTCTAAGCAACACTGGTGAGACCACATATGAAGGAGCGTGCCCACTTCTGGCCCCGCTGGTACAAAAGAGACATTGATAAAGCTTAGTGAGGATTACTGAGGTGGTTGGGAGGCAAAGCCTATGACAGATGAAGAATTGACTGAATTCCTGGTAATGAACAAAGTCACAGAGACTACATGATTATATTACATTAGCCCAAGACCACATCCAAGTCTGGACAGGATACAAAGTGTGTATTAATCCCTGAGGCTTGTTATATCCTTACCATAAGACAATGCTTCCTGTAAAGGAAAGGATAATTACAGACAGATAGCAGATAAACCATTTATAGATAATTAAGACAGTATTTGTGAAAAGGGAAATCTTGTTTCTTATATTCTATATTCACTGTAAAATCCGAGATGTTAGGAAAGAAAGATTTAGAGGATCCAACTTCTTTGCTTCACTATCAAAGAGAGAAAGCAAACAGATTCAACTGGGATGATCCTAAACCATAGGACAAACAACACTATAGTGGCTGGTTTGCCTGGAGATAAGTTCCTCTTGCTATTGAGGGCATCCTTTCATTGCATCTCAGCCCTCAGTTCCTGCTCCTCACAGTTGGCTTCTTTGTTAAAAACCAATTCCTTCTGAAAAGGGATCTCTGTGAGACAGAAATGGGGGGAGGAAGTGCGAGAAGACAAGACTTTTCACTAGGACAGTTTCTCCTGGTTGCAGAATCCCTTCTTTTCTGCTCTCTGGTAGTGTATGAGGTGTGATACATTCTGTTAAGTACTCTAAAACCCTGCTCTATAAAGCAGAGATCATAATTTTGGCGATGGATGGTACTACAAGGAGGAAATGGCAAAAGGGCATAGAAAAAGGTGAACCCTACATAGCAGATGAAGCCCTATAGATGAAGAATAAGCAAGAAGCAAGCAAAACAAACACAACGATTGTCAATGGGGCGTTTTAACAAAAAAAATAATTATATTTGAGTCTCTCTAAAAACTCATACAGTGATCTTTTGTTTAAACTCTGGAGCTTTCCAGACTGTCACTCTTACTCCAGACAGCTTGGGGCAAGAGATACAACGCACAGCCACTAAAAACTCCTCCTGTCTCATGCATATTTATGATCAACCTCAATGAGTGTCAAGGGATCATTTCGCCACAACCGACACGTATTCCTTCCTTTCTTCCTTCCTTCTGCTTCAGTTTCCAAGGAATTGGCTTTTACAAAACCATCTTTCCGAAAAAGCTATCAGAGCTCCAAATGCTGCTGTTGCAGTACTTGGATGATAAAACAAGAGGTGGGAAAGCATTAAGGAATGTTTGGACAAGAAACAAGCTGCCAAAAATCCTACTCAAACAGCTAGAGTCATGCAATGAGTGACAGCAATGCAGGAGTATAATCCATTAGCTGAGGTAGATGGATAAAGAGTTTATTTTTTAAACTCCAGACCAGTGTTTAAGCACTGCCACAGACTTCGGAGAGGAATGCCTGCTTCTAAGCCAGTTCACAGACTCACAAGAAAACAGAAAGAATTCAGTATTACAGGCATTTACTTAAGTATTAATTATCCACATCGAATTCAAAGTATGTTAGGCCCAAAAAGAAAATGCTGACAATTAGCTACAGAAACTTACAGCAGACTTAAACAAGCTGCTTTCTCTAAAGGTATATTTTGCACACAAGGTTCCTTTTGTTCTCAAAATAAACTCTGTAAAGCAAAAGAGCGTGGATTTATTCCTCCTGCATGCTCAGCAACCCAGGCAAGGGTCTCACCCTCCTGTGTCTGTGCTCACAATGAACATTCGGTTTTAGTTTCCTTTTCAGACCCTCATTACTTTATGAGGGAAGAAAACTGAGATATCTTTTTTTCCATTTAATCATCTACAAATGTATCAGGCAACATCATCTCACCAGCACAAGGCATTCCAGGTCTTGCTTGCTAGCTCCTGCATTAGTTCAACTCCTTCATCACTCCAAACCACAAGAGATAAGCAACCACGACAGTTAAGACTTCAGCTGTGCACAGATCTGTCTGTAGGTTAGAATTTCTTGGATAACAAATCTGGATTCTTCTGGATTGCATATCCAGCAGAAATGTGAGACAGTAAGTTAATGAAGTTCATGGAATAAAAAAAAGAAAGAAGAAAACAATAACAAAGAAATACAAAAATGCCAGTGGTAGGCTGCAACTGCACAGTTGTATTTGTTATATCCTTTATTCATCAATACAATTATTGTCATACACGTCAAATATCAAACCAAAAAATTGTTTGAAAAGTCTTGACTACGACTATGTCAGCCATACCTGCTGTACAATGCAAGAGTAGATTGCAGTCCATAAATCTGCTCCTAGAGGCTGCCAGTTTGCAGCTAACTCAAAGCCAGAAATGAGATAATACTGTATTTTATAAGAACAGATCCAGAAATCCCCACTTTTGTACGTGCGTAAGATTAAAAAAAAATGAACACATTCTTTACTCTGACAGAGAATAGAATGGTGTGAGCTGAGATAACACTTCATGTGGGAAACCCCTCCTGTTTCACCAGTGCCATAAGAAAACTCTGTCTCCTTCACTTTTGAATCTTATTCTTATTTTGGATAATTTCATTACGTGAGAGGGAGATCGCTATCAACAGAAAAAAATATATATATTAGAGCTTGAGGTAGCTTTGAAATCTTTTTGACTCACAGGTGAAGAATCATGGAAAAAAAAAAAGAAATCTTCATTAAAAAAAAAAAAAAAAGAACAGAAATGGGTAGAAAATTGCTGGGTACAGCAGGTTTCCTAAGTCAATGTGTTGCATTGAGATGAAAGCATTACTTGCATACAGAATGAGAAGTCAATTAAATGATGGGAAAAAGCACAAGTGAAAAGCTGGTAAAATCCATACATCTTTTCTATTTCTAGTTTCTCTCTCCTCCCAACTTCCAAGTTCAAGCGCAAGCCAAGCTCAGCCAACCAGAGCTGAATTATTTCTCTCAGTTCCTTCACTCAGTGCATGCCATAATTCATGCCCAGTGAGACCAGTCCAACATTCCCCATTGTGCTGCCCAATTGTGCTGACTGACACAGTGAGTACTGGGAGCCTGGATTTGGTAGTGGGAGCCTGGATTTGGTTTGAGTGTGTTGGGCTTGAGCAGAGACTGTGCTCCAAATGAGCAGATAAGCAGATCTGCAGATAAAGGCAGGTAAGTTTAGCAAGTACATGTAAAAACAAACAAACAAACAAACAAACGTATGAGAATGTAGTTCCAAGAAACTAAGTTATGATACACTTCGTTAGAGAGAAGAAAATTAGAAGTCAGAAAAGTGCATTTTTAAATAATGACTAAAAAAGAGGTTCTAAAGAATGTCCCTGTGACAAGCTGGCTCAATAAGTCAGCAGAAATTTTGCCATTTGAGCTAAGGATTGTCCTAGAATTTGAAATGCTATTTTATCACAAACACATACAGGCAGCTTTGAAAATGCACAGGAACACTTTCTCTATTAAATAGTCTAAGACAATGTGAAGGTGATTATGATAGTTTTAAAGAAAAGCAGCTGTATGCATGCAAGTTTCACTTCCTAGACAAAACCTGACAAACCTTGAAAAACAGTATTGTTGTGACAGTGCCTGAGGCACATGAGAGCATGCTGCATGGAAAGGATCACAAATGCACTGAAATAATTTTTATGAATGGATTTAGAGCCTACAGCTCTGAGGTGAGCACTACTGTGCCACAATGAACCACAGGAAATAAACTAATTGTAAAGTTACATACTTTCAATAATCTGAGTACTGATATATGGTGTATTTTGCCTGTAGCACTGATCAGCCAAAGCAAGAAACAAAGTTTCAGACCATAACATTTCAAAGGACTTTTGCAAGGTCATGACATAGGATTAAAGCCACAAACTCCTTTAAAAATCCCAAAGCGGTATTTTGTTTTAATTGCTGACTGCAATGGATGGATGGATGGATCTCTTGCATGGATGCAGGGATCTCTGTAAGATGGCCCAGATGACTGAAATTAGTGAAGTTATTTTTTCATGGAAGACTTAAATACCCACAATCAGATCCCTGGAACATTAAACCCTGAATACTGCACAAACCTTTAAAGAGAACTCCATCTTTCCCACGCTCGCATCAGTTATTCTGAAAACTTGTGATGAGCTGTGTGAGCAGATGGATGAGGTGCTAGGTCAGACACTGAAGTGGTCTACAGCACTCTTAGCTCTGTTTGTTGGGATGTTTCTCATAGTACAATAGTCTAGGAGGAATCTTTGTCTGAAAAAAACCTGCAGATTCTTGTAAATTTGTTTAGGTACTCTTGGTTTCATATGTGATTTGTCTGTATACAAAACTTGGACTTAAAACTGAACTTCACTCACCAAACTGAATAAACATTAATCAATATTTATACCATTTATATCCTACGTTTGCCAAATGAAATCACTAAATGAGCTAATTCCCTTTACAAATTAAGGAGAGAGAAAAAAAGAAAAAAAACACTTGATTAATAACTTTGGGTCCTTACGTGGTGTGGTTCTCTTGATTTCAGTGATGCTCAACTGATTCACTGCAATTACAAACATCTAATACTTGTGTGTTCTGGAGATTTCATTTTAATTACAGATGTGCTTTGAATTTATTGTGAAAACAGTAAATGTATGTTCAACAGACATTATGCAATCACTGCCAGTACCTTTCTCAGGCTGCTCCAGGCACACCTCCTGGAGAGGTGTGGTTGCACTCCCCATGCCCCTTGTCCCCTTTATGATATGGGGTTTGGTAGACAAACTTACATATAGGTCTTAGGCAAAATTTACCTCTGTGGTTTTCCCTCCCCTTGGTTGCTTTCTCCTTATCCATTTCTTCTGCATCTGGTTATGTTGCCCCATATGTCTGGATCAGCTTAGCTTCCCTTCTCCCTGCCAAGCAGCCTCCTCACTCCCATGAAATCCCTCTTTCTTTCAGCAGTCCCCTGCAACAATAATCCTCACATTCTCCCTCGAAGGTTGGGCCATGTCTCGTCACGCATCTGGTTTCTTTATCTACCTTTAGGCCAGACCTTGCACTCACTTTCCCATGGTAAAAAAAAAAGTCCTTATTCTTCTGACTGGTTCCCACTAACTTCAACAACAGGATGAGTGCAGAGAAGAAAATCTGTGTTTTAGTTATTAACAGCTGAAAAGCAATCATTTCACTTCTGTGCAACAGGAGCTAAGTACACAAACAGTTGGATGCGTTCACCTTGCCAAAAGCAGCAGGATGTAGGAATAAGTGCATAGGAATAGGTCCACAGTGATGCACAGACCCAGCCCAGCCGCTGTGTCCACCCCAAGCACAGCTGGCCCCTTCCAGCTTAGAGAGGACATCAGAAAATGAATTATTCTCCTGGGGAAAAAGGCATTGCAAAGCTCTGAGAGTGTTTGTCCAAAATGCTAGCATTACCAGAGGCAAAACAGAGCTAATGAAGCCAAGGCAAGACCAGGGCAAAAAATCATTCTAGGACAACTGCAACCCATATGACAGCTCATCACTGGGCACATTTGTTAAAGAGACAACCTGCCATTTGTAAACTGGCTTGCCACAGAACCAGCTGCTCACTGTTACAGTGCCTAAAAACTTCATATTTAGCCACAAGAGAAAGAAAAAAATGCTCTTTATACATATTCTTCAGCATATTTTTCTCATGACTATCTGCTGCTATCAGATGAGCTGATGGATACCAAGAAGATAAAAACTGGTCATTGAACCCAGAGCAAACTCCTCTAGTCAAATAATGCAGCTACTTCTGGCGAGACTTCATCAGCATCACTAAGGTATTTTGTGGGCAGGAAGCTCACGTCTCCACTTCTCAACGCACTTCTGTCACAGCTGAGGGTACATCCTGACCAATGTGAGCTTCATCAAGAGCTAGGTGAGCCATCTAACTCTTGCCACATATTCCTGGCTATGCTCCAGAACAGTTCGTTTACCAGTATTTATAAAGGTACTTCCCTGTTCTTTCTGTATTCATAAGTAACAAAGAAGACGCACTGCCAAGTATCCTCCCACTGAGATCTCAAAGGCAAAAACCATCACTCTCCTTCAAGAAAAAAAAAGAAAAACAGCGAGGATTTCAGTTTATAGCAAGTTTGCATATTTTCTTTGTTTTATGTGCATTGTTTTTCCCAAACATAAAACCTAACTATGAAACCACAGAGTGCTGCATCTGTTGGATCAGTGCTATCAAAAATGTGCTGACGCTATCTAAAAGTTCTCCCATTGCATCAGAGCACAAGCAGCACGCGTCGCGCCGGCCAATGGGCTGGGCAAGGAGCAGCTGGTGCAGCCAGGGCAGTGATCAGACAGCATCAGCCACCTCCATGATGCAAAGGTAAAAAAAAAAAAAAAAAAAAAGCCACTGATGGCCAACATTTGAATGCTTCCCTCATCTTGCCATCTGCTTCTGCTGCTGCTCACTTGAAAATTAATACAGCTGAGGCTTGAATCAGGAGCTAATGCTGCATCTGTCTTCCTTAGCACTACAGATAATTATTAGCCTATGCATACAGCTCTTTTTGCAACTCAAATGGGGAGACAATGGCGTCTAATTTGACAGGTTCCTTCTTTCATAGAGATCAAAATGCTTCATCAGTATCCATGCACACACTCTGAAACAAACTGGACTGAATCTTCTGCCTCCTAACCTTTGCCCCCTTTTTCCCTCTTCTTCCCCTACGTACACTGATCAGAGTTAAAGAGTAAATGAATAAAATGCAAGTCTCTTTGAAATAATGCAGAAAGGTCCTTCACAAGCAAACGTATGGAATACTCAGGGCTGGTCTTGCTCGTACAAATAACATCTCCCAGCCTGATTCCTAAGAGCTATTTACCAGTCTTAGGGCAGAAACAACTGAAATTGCATTTTATGATCTTGTTCATTTATTCCGAGTAGTTTCCTATTTGCTTCTGATTTGCACTTCATGGAAGAAAAGGGAACATGTAAGAATTTAGTATATATTGTCATAGAAATCCTTGAGCTTAGCACACTCATACAAATCCCAGTTCTGCAGCCTTTAATCTGAAGAAAGTCTCAGAGAGGTATTCCCCAAATACAAATTAAAACATCCTGGTTTACTGAAGAAATAATTTCAGAAGCTTCGGGAGAAAAACTCAGAAATCTGTTACTTTCTTTCCCATGTAAGACACATTACCAACTGCTTGTAGAAACATCAGCAAAACAAATATTTTTAAAGCCTCTAGTTAAAATGTTTTTGCATGTACAACATGTACTTGTCATTCACAGCCTCTTCTTATGACTTAGAAATTGTATACAATAAGAAATAAAGCAGTCAAATCCACTTCCTTGGTTAATGGTGGAACTTCAGAAATGTAAATCTAAGCAAAATGATACCTCTTCCTGTTTAAAGTAGTTTGAAAATGTAGCAAAGATTATTCTAAAAAGAAAGTTGGCAATCATTTTTCTCATAAGATATACTTCGAGCACCATGGTTATAGTGAGTAACATGCTAAACTCAACAAAATGGTAAGAAAGGATAAACTGATCCATTGTGTCCTAGCTCTTTCCACTTCTGTTTCTCTATTTGCTGAAGCACATGACATGCATACACATTAGCAGTAGAATAATGAAAGATGACCTCCTTCACACCCCTGACAGGGAACCAACAGCAGACAACAGCCAGTGGTAAAACGGATGCTATTTAAATAATCCCCTGTTTTGGAACACATGAGAATGGCAGATAGGTGCTTCAAAAAGGCCAGATTGTCCTACAGTAAGAGAAGAAATAGAGAGAGGGGTCATCCAGCACACCTTAACGGTATTCCTTCAAGAAAAACAAGATTTGTCTCAGCATAATGGCTTGCTTATAGGAAAGATGCAAATATGCATTTGTGGTAGTTTTTTTCTCTTCTACACTGATTTAATCTCTTCTCTCATTATTAGGCCACTTCTTCCCTCTCCACACCTTCCCACAGTTTTTCTCAAAATCCATACAAAGATAAAATTAGCTTCTGTTTTCAGTCCAGATGGCAAACTGATGAAAGCTGACTGACAGCCAAATCAAGAAACAAATCAGCACAGATTCTAAAAAAAGCCTTCGAATTTTCTTAAGTGAGAGAAGGAGGAGAAACACTTATCACATAACATTTTGAAAGTACTTGATGTTTTAAGGTACCACGGACCCACCTCATTTCCTTAGCACCCATTTGGGATGCCGAGCAGCATTGCCTCTGGCTTATAGCTGGGACACAAGGCAATAGCACTTATGGACTACATCTATTAGTGCTGCCTGGAGCAACATGGGGCTGCAGTCACAAATTCAGGAGTGGGTCCAGAGAAGGCCATGAAGATTATCAGAGAGCTGGAACACCTCTTGAGGGATGCTTGTTCAGTCTCTGGAGAAGGTAACGCTCTGAGGAGATGTCACTCTGCCTTCCAGCACTTAAAAGGAGCTTATAAGCAGGAGAGAAAACAACTTCATAGCCTGATAGTGACAGGACAAGGGGGAATGACTTTAAACTAGAACAGGGGAGATTCAGAGTAGATGTTAGAAAGAAATTCTTCACTGTGAGGGTGGTGAGGCACTGGCACAGGTTGCCCACAGAAGCTGTGGATGCCCCATCCTTGGAGGCATTCAAGGCCAGGTTGGATGGGGCAGCCCTGGGCAGCAGGTTGCAACCCTGCCTAGAGCAGGGGGGCTGAAATTTAAGGTTCTTGCTAGCCCAAGCCATTCTTTGATTCTATGAGCATATCAGGCAACAGTGGAGAATCTGCATCTGAAAGAATCAGGTGGTCACTGTTCAGCGTCCCATTTCACAGACATGAACAAGACACACAACACAGCTGGTGCCCCATCTGCACTGCATGAAGGGGCATTTTGTGCACATCCTAAAGAAGAGGTAGCTGACATTCCCTCTTGGGAATACCAACAATGGAAGGGGAAAACAGAATGTTCTGCAGCTCTCCAAATCAACAAACTCAGTGACAACATAATTTCTGTGCTACGGCATTCTATTAGCCCTACCAAATGTATCCATGTAGAGTGTGTAATACCGGTTGGTCAAATAAAAATTTAAGAACCAGAGTTTGCTTAACAGTTCCCATTAAAGGCAAAGTTCTCTCAGCATTGATGGCTGCTGAGATAATCTCCAACCATTAGCACATCCACAAATTCAAATCACACTGTGACCCTCTCACATAATCTGACTAACTTTATCAATTTTTGACAATGTTGGCTACTTTTGTCTCTCTGGCTTTTGTAACTGAAATGTGGTTCTAAGTCATGCTATCAGGATGCAATGGGAAGACCTTAAGGATTTTTTTAAAAAGTGATACATTTTCACTTTATAAAAACACAACAACAAAAAATAATACATACATTATATATTAGATATTTGTTCTAGAAAATTAGATAAAAATGCTTCCTAGTATGCTATTAATATGTTTAATATTTATGGTCCTTAATGACCTCCTTGGCAGATTCCCTACAATGCCCCCCTAGGCTGCAGTCCTGTGGGTCAGGGCAGGCCCAGCCTGCAGGACCTGTCTCTATGCACACTGCAGCATGGCTCACCCAGATGTGCAGCCGCTAATAAATAATAGTAATGACGATGCTGATGGCAGAACCATGTAAGCATTCACAATTTTCTCGTTTCCAGCCTCTCCCCGCTCTCCAACGCCAAACCGCCTCACAGCACTGGCGAGAAGTCAGATGCTGACAGGCTTCTTGGCAGCACACAGCCCCCAGGCTCCTCGCCGGATTAGGCTGACATGGAGCAGGAGGCTGCCGTGCTGCTGCCAGGCAGGAGGAGCGGGTTCAGAGAGATGCTCTGTTTCCCGATACTGTGCTGACTCCAAGAAGCCCAGCCTGGGACAACCATCACAGCCCCCAGAACTACGTTCTTGGCTTGAACTATCCTGCAGACAAATTGCTCACCTACATCCAGGAGTAGTGAGGAAGTGGATAGGATTTCAAGCCAAGTCAGTCATCATTTGCAGCGTGGATTAATTAAAACTACTTAGATTTCACTTTTTACCCTCCCATGCTGAGAAAGAATAAATGTTTCAGAATAAAAATGCTCAGCCACGCCAGTACATTTCCCCACCACTGCACATGCCAGCATGCTGTCTGATCACATGTGGCTAGCATAGTTCTCTCACAAATGATGGTACTTAAATTATTTCACAGGTTACAGTGAAGCTGTATCCCACTGCTATTTGTTCAGCCTACAGGTCTGAAACCTTGAAGACCTTACTGTTCTCTACAACAACCTGAAAGGAGATTGTGGTGAGGTGGAGGTTGGCCTATTTTCCCAGGTAATAGGACAAGACGTGACGGCCTCAAGTTGTGTCAAGGAAGGTTCAGGTTGGATACTAGGAAAAATTTCTTCTCAGGAAGAGTGGTGATTGGAACACTCACAAGCTGCCCAGGAAGGTGGTGGAAACACCATTCCTCTAGATGTGGAACTGAAGGACATGGTTCAGTGAGCATGGTGGCGATAGGTTCATGGTTGGACTAGATGATATTAGTGGTCTTTTCCAACCTTAATTATTCTATGATTCTATGAAAGAGGAATGTGGAGAAGTCAAACAAGAAGTAAAAATCATATACAAGCAAATCACATGCACAGCTCCAACACGTTCATGATGAAATTTCAAGCAATGTCCTCAGTTCTGTAGCACAGACAGAACTATTTTTGGAATACTGAAGGAGGAAGGGTGAAAGAGTAGAAAAGTCAGAAGTTATGATTATTATTTAGAAAATTCTTACGCACTTATTCTTCAGAGTACAGTGTGAATGTTTATTAAGCCTCCCAGATTCACAAGTTTCAGATCGGAGTGTTAATATTTCCACTTTCCAAAATAGTGAGGCACAGAAGCACAGCTTCAGACAGCTAAGTGGAACCTGAAGGCTGCAGTTACTCCAAGGCCTCATCACTTCTTTTACCTTTATCTTTCTAAAAGAGCTAGGTGATTGTGGTGAAAAGCAACTGCCTGAGACCACTACAAAAATAAATGGCAAAGACAGAAATGAATTCAGATCTCTGAAAACTCAGCCCGGTACTCTGGTCCTTTGGGAGCACTGCTTAAGTGTAGCAAATCATGAGCTAATGTCACTCTGTTGAGCTCTGGTGGCAGTTTCTCAAAGTGTACTCCATGAGGCCACGGTTCAATGATCCATGCAGCTGATCAATGGAGCGGTGCTGTCAACAGAGCTTCAAATTAAAAGTGAAGAGCACAGGGTTCACTAAGCTCCTGTCATGAGTTTAGGTACCGTAACAGTGTCTTAAAAACATAATTCTTTGGCAATTAGCACAATCATATGACATTTTTTCAGAAAACATCTCAAGTTTAGAAAACAACATTTTGTCAAGAGATTAGGTTGCAAGCTATATATTTTCTGATTTGTAGTTGAGGACAACCCAAGTATAACTGCTTTAAGTAGAGATTAGACAATCCACATTTTTCACACAAGCAGTGGGGCAATCAGTTTAGCTTCAATAAATTCTCAAAATTCTACTTAGAGAAGAAACAATCCTGGTTGCTGCCTATGTGGAATGTATAGGAAGTAACTCAATGAAGTGCTAAACCCCTACATCTTAGCTTCACCAAGAAAATAGAGGACTGAAGACATTAGAGGACTCAGTAAACCAGCTGCTGGTTCTTCATGGACCTGTGAAATGCTCTGAAGGAAGTGGAATCTCCTCTCTATCTTCTGGGTCCCCCATCATTGGAAATAAAGATAGGTATTTTATTTCATTTTGTTTTAAGCCTTGATATCTACTAAAGAAAGGCACTACATTAGAGTTAAACATTACTATACTATGGTTTTTTAAACTACACATACATCAGGTTTCTTGCATTTTCAAACTTGCAGTTAATGACTTTTCAACCATGCAAATACAAATTATAGAGGTAAGAAAAGAAGTGCTGTAAACATGGCTAACCAGAGCATGATCCCAAAGGTCTGCCAGCAAGCAAATATATGTATAACTTTCCCTGAATTAGAAGAAAAGTAGTTGCTATTTATCATGTTACAACATGTTCCTTTGGGTAACCGACTCATGAGAGGTCATAGGTACCCTGGGAAGGTTTAATCTTCTAGGTGGTCTAAGGAATGGCAAAGTCTCTCATAACAAACAAGTAAAGATGTATCTTCAAGCTTTTTCAATTACAAGTAAACAATATGAAGTTAAGTAACCTAAGAACTTAGATTAAAAACAAGTCAGAGAAAAAGAATGTGAAGTAATGTTGATGATAGAAAACTTAAAAATGCTGTCAGTAAGTGGGAAAATTGGAAGGAAGCATATGAAGCAATTCTGAAGAGCTGTTCTTTGTACTGCACTAACATACAGGTTGCCTTAACTGGAGGCTTGTCTGATACTCCTGGTAAAGGTTGTTCTCAACGTCTTTCCATGAGCAAGCACAAAATGTCTATCTTCATCAGCTCTGTGGGACTACAGACTCTCACTTTGTTCCATCCTGCTGTTCCTCAGAGTGTTGCCAAATGGAGGAGCAGCAGGACAGTAAGCCATGGTAAAGCCATACACTGCTTCATGACACCCCAGCACTTCCTGATACATCCTACAGCACTCCCCTATCTCTCAACTTTCTGTCATTTCCATCATAGAATCATAGAACATCCTGAGTTGGAAGGGATCCATAAGCATCACTGAGTTCAACTCCTGGCTCCACACAGGACCACCCAAAATCCAAACCCTATGTCTGAGAATGTTGTTCAAATGCTCCTTCAACTCCTGCAACCTGGGATTGTGCCCACTGCCCAGGGGAGCCTGTTCCATGCCCACCACCATCTGGAGAAGAACCATTTCCCAACACCCAACCTGATCCTTCTCTGATGCAACTTCTTGCCTTCCCTTAGGTCGCCACTCCATCCCAAGTGACAAAAGGGAAAAATCAGTGAACCAATCTACTATACACACCACACGCAAAAACAGAGTGGGGGATGTAAATAATGGATCAGAAAAAATAATGATTTTTACAACACTACATGCTGCTCACGGAACCCACGCATAGATTATTGAAATGCTACAAAGCCAGGTAGAACTGATTCAGAGAAGAAACAAAAACACAAGCTATTTCTTTTAGGAAAGGCAAAAGTGTAACTAACGATAATGATGAAACAAAGCGGTGTGCTCTAAGGAGCAAGGAGATTAAAAAACTGAAAAACAGTAGATAAAAGGAATGTTTGTTTAGGACTATATAAAACTGTCATGTGAGATGACAACATCAGCAAGGATGCAGAGAATATATTTTTAGTAATATACATTTGGTAATATCTATTTTGGCAATTTTTTTGGATCTCAGTGTGTACTTCACAGCGCAGGCACTGGCAGACAGTTAAATGATTAAACTGGGCATAGAACAAACAAACACATCTGCTGTTATAGTTGCAAAAATGTAGATTTATACATCATTTGAAGCTTAGCACAATTAATGGGATGTGATCTTTTACAGCCATAGATGGTAGTGAGAAAAATTGATTTACACATTAGATGTGTCCCTTGCTTAATTTACTGGGACATTTTTAGCCTGAGGACA
>JAOWBP010002392.1:56454356-56474711 GCA_028571105.1 Tragopan temminckii
ATAGTGATAGAATGGTTTGGGTTGAAAGGGACTTTAAAGATCATCTAGTTCCAACCCCTTTGCCAAGGGCAGGGACACCTCCCCCTAGGTTAGAAAATAGAAGGTTCAAGTGATCCAGAAAATTGATCATAACAAGGCTCATTTTTGCATAATGCTGCTTATTCTAATAGGATCTTGGCTATATGCTTCATTAGCTAGACTGAAAACCATCATTACCGTAGTATTAAAAAGACCTGAAAAGTATTGCAGGACAAAAGAGTTCTAGTCATAATTGTTAGGTACACAGAGTATTTGAATGCTGAACTTTGAACTTTGCTGAATATCTATTGAAAATTTTTATGATTGTCATAGCTGTAAGGGGCCATCGTCTTGGTGCCTGCAGTTTTAGCACTTGTGTTTTAACACTTGAGCTGTTCTGCATACTTAATATTTTACTGACCTCTGCTTAACAGGTCTCCAGTTCAGGGACTTCTAGAGAGAATGAAGTGTAAATTAACTGACTCTTGAACCTAAAAAGTAGCAGGATTGTTTGTTGACAGACATCATTTTTTATTTGCCCGAGAATTACCGTTGTTGTCACAAATTTATTATACTCTTTCTAATAAAGATGGGAGACCCTGGAACATTAATGAGATACAGCACTCATGCATACGGTGTTTCGGTGATTGTAAATCCTGGGGTTTAGTGGTTATGGGATTTTTTATTTTTTCAATGAATTCTGATTTATATAATACTTGCAAATGAAACCATTTCTATTTTCTAACAGGTTCAGCATAGATGAAGGCCAGACTTGGAGTACACATAATTTTACAAGCACTTCAGTCTTCGTAGATGGATTACTTAGTGAACCTGGAGATGAGACACTGGTCATGACGTGAGTTTCTGTCTACACTTCTTTTTTTAGGGTTCTCTGCTTAAGCACTTGAGCATATTTTTAACTGTGGATGTTTGAAATAGTACTTGAGTCGTTGACTTTTTTTTCTTGCTGTCACACAAGCCCTTACACTGATCATGTCCAAACAGCCCCAGTGTGCAGCCTGCCTTTGATATGCACTATACCCTAACACAGTATTTCAGATTGTAAAGATAAAGAGTCTGTTTGTATGAAATTTCACATAGTTATGGTCAGAATGTGGAGTAATAGGACTGCAGAATACATCTGAGAAACTTACATAAAAATAGCAGTATCCTGCATTTTTTTCTGATTTTTATATATCAAAAACATTAAACATCTATCCTTTCTTCGTGTGCAAATTGTCTTCACAGTGTAAACAAGTACATAGTTGCCCAAGTAAGTATGGTGCTTTATGTGGCCAAACACTGTGCTAACAAATACATACTTTAATTCTGTGCGGTGACTGAGGAAGATACTTTGATTAGAGTTAAAAATAAGCCAGTTCTGCAGCTCAGACTTGCGTTTATCTGTCTTTTTTTCCCAAAGGGCAGGGACAGCTGGATCTGAGCTGCAGGTTTTGCTCTATCTTGGGATAAATGCTAACTTTTTAGGAGTTTTTGAAAGTAAAAAATAGCTATCCAATGCTGTACGTGCTGACTGCAATAGTAAAGGGGAATGCAAGAAGAGAATGTGCTCCTGCACATAGGAATGTGCAGGATGATGAGTTTGCTCCTGTCAGAGCAGTTTCTCTGACGCTTTGTATTAGAGCTCAATATGTTCATGACAAGCTTTTTCTTCTAGGAATTAGAAATACAGCTGTCTTTAATGTGTACCAGTAGTATTTTCATCATATGACTTGTATGTTTCTGAGGCAGGAGTCTGACTCCAGCATCTCTGTCACCCTTACAAGATCCTACTTTGCAGCTAGTTCTACTGAACACAGAGGATGTCAGTGACTTCCCATTACAGACAGGCACTGAAAATACTTGCTGTCTTCCTACCTGTCTCCAAACATAATGGGAAAAATAAACCTGCAGTATGTGTTTCTCCACTGCTGTTATATGAGCTTCCTTGCCTTTCCTACCACCTTTGCTGAAGTTTTACCTTCAGGGTGACCTTGTCTGCCCAGTGGTGTTTCACCTAGCTGTGTATCAAGACTTTTTGTAATTCTCTCTGGCTTAGATAATTTTCTCCTAAAACTTCACAGTTGGGTTTAGAAGCTGGACATGACTCTATCTACCAATTTTCTGCCCTTGAGAACTGCTGTCCTCTGATTCATACTCCCTGAGGAAAATAATCAACTCTGACATCTTTTCCATTAGAAGTGATACCATCTTTTCCATTTTGTTAGATAAGTGTTTTTACTTCTGGCAAATGATGGTAAGGTGTACTTTTGTATGGTAATGGAAATAAATTAATACAGCATCTTTCACCCTGAATCTAATCCCCAAATCCATTATTAAGAACCTAACCTGACATTTTTTACTTGTGCAGGATTTTCATTTTCTCCCTTTGGTGGGGAGTTTGTTTGACTTTGAATAAGGAGTCCAGTGTAAAATCTGCATAAATAAGCAGAGATAAGATAATTTTGAAGTGGGAAGATAACAACTAGAAGACTGTACAGCAATACTGGAAGAGACTTTTGCATTTTAAACCTCTAGAATAAACTCACAAAGGAATCAAATATTTTACTTATATTCAAATAAACTCTTTCTGCAGGGTAATATCCCAGTTCCACTGAAATTGGGCTAGGGATTTCCTTCTATATTTTTTATTTGAATTAGTGTTCAAAATGATAACAAAAATAGAAAGATTATCTGGGGAAGACATTAAGGAACACGATAATGATGTGTGAAAGAGAGACTTGACATTCTCCACCATGGTGACTGGGACATTACCTGACTTGAAAAGGACTTCTGTTTGAATTCTCTTCTGTCCTAACTTATCCAAAGCTAAGTTGTCTGGAAAGCCTTACTGAAGGAAGGAACAGGGGAATGTGAACATGGTTGCCTCAGATGTTCAGAAAGTTTTGTGTATCCTTCAAAACAGAGCAAAAGCGAATGCAAACTTGTCACATTTTTTTTAGAAAACTGAATTGTCGTCTGCCAGTCGACATTCATCGAAATCATTCACCCAAATCCCTCACAGTATTCAAAATATGTGCACTCAAATGCCAAGGAAAACATATTTTATTCCATTGTACTGTGCAGTAGACCTACGTAAGTGTTTTAGGGGTTGAAAACAGTAAACTATCAGGAAATTTTAGGAAAACCTTTCTCGGTAAAAATTATATTCTAAATAGACCTACGTAATATATTTAGGAGTTTTAAGCAATAAAGAATACATAAATTTAGGAATTGAGTAAAATTATTTTCTAAATGAAGAACTCAAAACCACCATTTATTGCTAAATGGAAAGTAAGATTTGGTAAGAAAGTTTCTTAACTAATAGATGTATATTAAATTCATCAAAATAGTGCTTGTTCTAATAGTCTTTATTTTGTTCTAAATTATTTAAGAGTGAAATTTACTGAAATGCAATGCAATGCTACACTTTACAATATATTGTATTTGGGAAAAAAAAACCTACTTAATAACACTGGATTGAGTAATGGCTCAATTTAGTGGAAAAAAGAATAATTTTATGTGTTTGAAATATTGATGTTCCTCTTCAAAGGAAGTAGTTCATATAATGAAATTTTCAAATGTGTTAAAATGACTTCTAATTACAGTTTAGTTTCTGGGACTATTTATACAGAGACTGCAGAGTAAATCCAGCAGGGACAATAACTGTGGTACTTCAGCCCGTGGTACTTCAGCCCATGGTCCCTTTTATTAAGAGGTTACATAAAATGGCTTCTTTTCTTTGTGTTAGGTAGAATCAAATTCTTCCTTACAGGCAATTGTGTGTATATATATAATCTATAATTCTTGGAGGGGTTTTTTTCTTTAAGGTCTTGTGTAGAGTAGCAATTTAAGATGCTACTGGGAACTTACTGACATCTCCGAACTTCAGTACCTCTTCTTGTACCTTGTGCTTTTAAAGTCAGTTGTTGCATTCCTGTTGACTTTCTAAATGATAATAGAGGAAAGAAAATAGGTTAAACTTAATCAAATAGGTTAAACTTAATCAAAACAAGGTGGATATTATTTAACAGGGCTTAGATATTAGGCAGAACCATCTGGATTTTTGCAGCTGTCAATTCTGCCTAGGTACATTGACACTGACATGAACAGTTAACATTACATGTAGTTTATGGAGCTTATTGTTGTGCCATATGTGGCTACACACTGCTTTTCTTGTTGTCTTTGACTATCTTTCTAGGTGGAGGTTACACCTTTGCATCATGTGCTCTTCACTGCTAAATTTCTCAGTGTACCCCTTAAAAAAGGCAGGTAACTGGTAGATAAAGTATGAGTAGGTAAGAGAGTAGCTTAGTTCCCAAGGTGAATTCTAGGTTTTAGTTGCAACCATATGATTTCTTGTTTGAATGAAGTTTTAAGAAGCACTGCTTGGTGATGAAATCATTCTGCTCTCTGCATAATAAAGAGCATACCTCAATGTCCATAGGTGGAAGAAAGACAGCAAGATAATGGTGACCTTGATTTCAGTCTAACTTATGTATCACCTAACGCAGGATTGCAGATAACAATTTGGTGTCAAGTCTCAGCTGGTTTTATTTTTGTCACCTTTGTGCACACAGGTGTTAGCAGCATGACTACAAGCCTGTGGTCTTGGAGCCCAGACCGTGAAACAGCCACTATCTTCTCTGTCTGCTACAAAGAACCCCTTTGAGTGAAGCTTTATTTTTCAATTTCCTTTCCGTAAAGTTGACATACAAAATTCAGAAGCAGTGGAGTGTGATGCTTTTGATATCTTGTTACAGCCCATATTTGGTGCACTATGAGGACAGACCTGGAGATACATTTAAATAGGAGGAGCTGAAAGAGTAGGAGTCTGTGTCCTGAAATAATCTTTTATCACTCTTTTTTTTTAAAGGAGAGGTGAGCAAAAGTGTGACACAGGGACTCTTTTATTCAGAGAGTGTCTTTAGGTCAGTTTGGGAACCTGTCACTAAGTGAGTGACTGTAGCTATGTCGCTCTAACTTCACTTTCAGGGAGACAGTTCTAGTTTAGTTTCTAGATTTGCCAAATAGTAATAATGAGGTAGCCATTAGAAACATTGTCCACCAGAAAAAGTCATTCTAACATCTTACTTGACTTTAGTTGGGCCTTGAACTCCATTTTGTTCTATTTTGCTCTAAGAATTAGGACCACTGCTTTGCTGACCTTGAGCTATTTATTCTGCTTATAACTTGAAGTCCAAATGAATAATTTCCTGTCTGGAATAAAAGAGAATTGGTTTTCAAGTACATGAGTAGAAAAAGAAAATTCTTAGCTAAAGAATTAATTATAAAATGTTACAAAATTCTGCAGGTGAATTTGATCTTTAAGATGATATCAGAGAGCTGGTTGTTCCAAAGCTATTATTTATAATGTCACATGTTTCTCCTTGAATCAGTCCATTTTCTTCACAGTCCACCTTGTATTTACTTCTGCATAAGGCATCAGGCTAGGTATTATTAAATCTACATTTTTTTCCAAACAGCTTACATGCTAAAAGATTTTTCTTGGACAGAGTTTTACCAAATAGATGGAAAAAAATATTGGAGATAGTTCACCAAACATCATGGAGCCACTGAGCTTCTGGAAAAAATGGAAACACGCTCATCCTGCTCCTCCCCATTACTTCTTAGAACCTAGGCATTCATTTCCTTTCTTTTCCCCAAAGGAGCTGAAACCAAGATGTTTTGGCATAAAAGAATGATTGGCAATTATTATTTTTTGGAGGCAGGAAACAATGAGAAAACATATTTTGGTTCAATTTCAACTAAATTGTTTCCTCTGGTCATTTTTCACTTTGGCTGCCAAGCTAGGGGAAAAAAATACACAACAAAAACCTCTTCTCTTCAGTGCATTCAGTATATACATATGCTTGCAGTTTAAAGCACTTTTAAGTGTCTGAACATGTTTTTACATAGCATGTTGTGTACATAAGCACTGTTTATAAGCAGTTATATGCAGTTGCATTATGCAGGCAGGTATCTATTGTTGCACATGGAAGCATTCATCGTTTCTGTAGTTGTAATTTAGGAAGGCCACTGAACATGTGACCTCTGTTGTTTTGGGGAATTAGAAAAATATGCTGAATTATAATTTTGATGTATAACAGACGGCAGCTTGAACGTGACATTACTTTCATCCATTTATATTAGTATGATTCCCTTGACTTAAATAGTTTTTCTTGATTTTACAGTGCTGTAAAGGAGGTGAAGACAACTGATAGAATGAAAGCAAGTCTTTAAAAATTCATTTGTCATTTTCTGTTTAAAGTCAATAGGTTTTAAATAGCATTGTAGACGTAGTCATGGCTAACCTACTCTTCCAGCCCATATCCCCATGAATGTCTTTCATTAATAATCTCATTATTTCTGTGAGTCACGAATACTAAGCGTTGGCAGTGCTTACACTAGAGATAAAGTGCATCCTCCCAGTGCCACACCCTAATCACTTTACTCCCTCGACATGTATTTAGAAATCCTGTCATTGGGAGGTTATTTGTCTTGCTCTCTATTGAGAGACACTGTAATAATATGAATAATAAACTACAGTAGGCAAAAGAGAAACAAAAAAAGATTTTCAGCTTCATTTGTTGTTTCAGTTATATTGTCTCAGTATGTAGTAAAGATCAGACTGCCCAGAGAGGTTGTGGATGCCCTGTCATTGGAGGTGTTCAAGGCCACGTTGGATGGGGCCCTGGGCAGCCTTGTCTACTATTAAATGAGGAGGTTGGTTGGCCCTGCCTGTGGTGAGGGGGTTGGAGATTTATGACCCTTGAAGTTCCTTCCAACCTGGGCCATTCTGTGGTTCTGTGATCTAAATGAAGCTAAGGATTGACCATAAACTGACAGGGAACTTCTCACCTTTCATGTAAAGGACAGCTGAGAAAATTGCTGCTGTTGTAGTGTTAATGGCCTCTGTTGTCAGAGACGACAGTTGTTTGTTCTAATATGATATACGACTGGAAAGGAAGCTTGATCACGGGGAATAAAATCTAAATACCACTTTTTAGCATAACTGTGGCTACTTTGATTTAAATGAATACTTTCCAGGAGACAGAGTGAAAGTTACTAAGATAGTTATGTAGCAGCTCCAAGAGTCTTCTTTCCTTTCCCAGCTTGGTCACATATTCAGTGTTTGATTTTGAGGTTTAGAGCCACAAAGAATTTCAGATACATGCCTTTTTTCGAATATTTTGACATCTTTACTTTGGTGCTGCTTAGAAGAATGGATTAAGATCTGTTATCTATGACAGCCCCGTTGGGATGACCTGAAGTACAGGTGATACGTATGGGCACTTGGCTGACCCTGATTGAAATCCTGGCTTTTATTCTGTTGAGAGTTTATACTTTTGAAGGCTCTTCCAAAGCATGACATGTACTGTTCCACATCCAGCTGACATGTGAAGCTAGCAGAGGGTGTCAGCAGGGCAATACAGTTCTATAGAGGTAAATTCAAACATCACAGTCGATGACAAAGTCATATAGAGGAGAGCAAAAGCCAGCACAGCACCTGGGAGATTAAAGCCGCATGTCTAGAATGAAAGAGGCATCTGATTTCAAGCAAAAGTAGCTGTGCATCACACAGTTGTCATCACTGGTCTTCAATATGACCACAGAACTTGGACAATTTTATGTGCTATGTTAAACATCTGAATAAATTCCACATGTGGTGTCTTCATGGCCTTTGTGTTACAGGTACAGCAGGGCTGCTTCCTCTGCACTGAGGTCGCTGATTGTTACTCAGCAGTAAAGTAAAACTGTTGCAGGTTCAGCTACACTGCTCCAGGTATCTGGTGGATGTGAGCATCAGGCTCTTCAAAGCCATCTTCTCTGTCCAGAGTAGCAGAGCAGGGCTATGTTGGTAAATCAATGTAATGTGATAAAAGGTCGCTCAGGGCATATCTTAATTTGTATGACGTTAGATGCATAATGAATTCCATCTGTTCTGGCAAAGAATGTAAAAGCCTACGAACAAAAGCCTGAAGTGCACAGCCGAAAAGTGAAAGCAAACGTGGTGGATATAACAAGCTGCCTCTGACATCTGAGATGAGGTGCGCTGTGAAAGTCAGGATCATTTTTCCTGAATGAAGCCATGAAAGCTGATAAGTCTTTGGGAGATTCCATCACAAGAACCGTCATGGTTTTGATCGGGCGTCTAACTAGGGACACAGACAGCAGGCAGTGAAGCTAATACTGTGCATGTAAACTAAAAACATCTATTAAAGAGATGCCTTTTCCTGTTGAATTGAAACATGAATTTATTGGAAGAGATTATCATTGCATATAATTTCCATTAAATTAGCTCTCCCTGATTATGAGCTTTATCAGGAACAGAAATAAATGTCCATCCTCTAGCAGATAGTTTAAATGAGTTAGCTTAAAAACTGCATTAATCTGTCTTAGCTATCAAGTGATGCAATCAAATTTTAAGATCACGTGCTCATAAATGAAGTAGGAACAAATGTAAAAAGTTGTTATGGTGACTGGAACACTGGCGTTAAAATTATGGATTCCAAATAGTTGCAAAAAATAAAAATAAAAATAAAACAAATAAAAAAAAGGAAATGACTTTCCAAGGTAATTGGAATTTCTTTCAAAAATTATGTATCAGCATCATTTTTTTTAGTTTCAGCAGAATTGATTTGATGGCCTTCTAATGAAATAAAATTAATGAAGAGGAATGTTTTAATAGCTTATCACAGAATCATAGAGTCATAGAATGACCTAGGTTGAAAAGGACCTCAAAGATCATCTAGTTTCAATCTCCCTGCCATGGACAGGGTCACCAACCACTAGACCAGCCTGCTCAGAGCAGCTTATGAACTACTGTCATCTTGATATTTCTTATCACTGTTATACGGTACCGTCTTTTTCCATACATGTGAATTAATTGGACATGAATGTTTTGCACCTGAGCAATTTGATTGCTGTTAAGTATTGCTTTAACATTGCTCATATTTTTCTCTAATCCATTGAATTCTACATTAAAAAAAAGGCTTTCTTTTTTACTTTGTAAAGGATTTTTTCTTAATCTTATTGTTATTTGGCATTACATCTGAATGGGTTCTTCTGATGTGTCTGCAAAACCCTGTCCTCAGTAAGGCATCAAGTGTTGCAGCAGCAATAGCATTAGTAATTATGAGGCCATGTTTTCAAACATTTTACAAAGCTGAGCGCACACCTGTTGCTGAATTCCTTTGGAAATGTGTTCAGGATTTCCTAAGCTGTGTGGTTGCAGTTTTGTACAGTTACAGTGGTTATGCTGATGGGACACCTTGAATCTCAGGTACTTTGCTTAACCCAGAGAGTGGTTGAATCAGTGGTACAGTTACTGTGTTATGTTAAATCATGTTTATTGGTATGTAGAATCAGAAGAGCTGTAATGCAAATCATTTTTTCTATGAGACCAATCTACAGATTGTGTATAACATCTGTATCCTTCTTAGGGAACATTCTTAATTTCTTTAGTAATTTCCATGAATTTTATAAAATCAGAGGATGTAGGACAAGTCAATATCTCCAGATTTTATCTATCTCTAATGCCTATGTTTCACTAATATCTCAGTCCTGTGAGAGAGAATAGAACCTCAGTATCTTGTTCCATTACCACTGGAGAATTCTATAGCTGCATCTTTTAAGTTAGCGATTCTTGTCCTTCTTCTTTTATGCCCCTACTTCATGTCTCTTTAATGACAACTCTACAATCTATAGAAAGAGTATTTGAAGACATTGTGTTGTACTTCTCATTTTTAACTTTTCCAGAAAAAATAATTCAAGGTAGTTGTTTATTAGATTATTACATTAGTTTGAAATGATTTGTTTGGTTGGTTGGTTGGTTGGTTTTTTAAATCTCTGGTGTCTCTTTCTTACCATTTTAATTATCTCCAAGGTACTTACAAGTGACTAGCTTAATAGTTTATTTGGTATCTTTGTTGATATCAAAATGAATTTTGTAACTCAGGCTTCTTACTTATTTGGAAAGGTTGGAGGAGAGGTATGTGTGTTTTATTTTATATATAGGCAAAATATCTCCTTCTTACAGTTATCTAGAGTCACCCTCAACCTCTCTGAGCTGGTAAAGATGATTATTAATCATTCAGAGATTTTGTTTTCTACTTTCAAGAGAATTACGTGATTCTCTTCTGCGCTGTATTCAACCAGCCATCTCCTTCCTTCCTTTTTCCTTGACTCATCTGTTTGAAGTAGCTAACATGAATGAAGAAAATTTGATTTCTTCTTTAGAAAGTACTTTTCTTGAGTCAGGAGTGAGGCCTTGACAGAACTTGGGTCTTTACACTTGAATGTGTTTTAATGAGTTAATAAAAGAAATGTTGCCAATTTGTAAAGTTCTGTGGTGCTTGAAGAAGCACTCAGTGAGGTAGGTAGTTGTGTAACTGCAAGGTGAAATCTGCTTCACTTTAAACAGTTGTATGGAGAAAAAAGAGTAAAATAAATTAAAAAAACAAAAAAGCATCAGGTATTTAGCATGCAAAAGACACTTCATTTCTGTCAGCAAAGCCAGGCATATTGAAGCAGGCATTGTAAAAAAGCATAAGACCACCCAAGTAGTCACTTTATTGTATATATGACTACAAACGAATAAAAGCATATGGTGACAGCAGGTCTCAGGATCCAGCTGAACCAGAAAAAGGAACCAAACCTGCAGATCTTGATGCAAGACAGTTGTCCTGTTGGGAAGTGGGACCACACACCTGTGTGCACATGCAGTCAGTGGGCTGAGGCATGCTTTTTTCACTTCTGTGTATTGTTTCTACTTCTGAACCACAGAGAGATTTAAAAGGAAAGCAAGTAGTTGGTGCAAGTCCTTTAGTCACAGAGCCTTACTAAAAAAAAAGAAAGAGTAAAGCGTGCAGACAAAATGCCTGTGTTTCTGTTTAAAAATGAACTCTACTGATAGTGAAGCTTAATCTATAGATTATATCTGTACATCTGTGCTAGGGCTGAGAAGCAAAGGCACCAGGAAAAAAGGGAGAAATCCCTATATTCTCTGCAACTATTTTTCAACTTCTGTAGTGGAATTCAGAACTCTACATCCATCTAATAGGGAAGAGACTTAGTGCAATGATGTTGCTTCTGTGTTGCAGAGAATTCACTGGTTTTTTTTCACTTCTACTTTACCCTGGTTCCACTTTGAACTTGGTATTCAGGACAAGAGAAATGAGTCTAAGCAGCAGAATATTTTTGTTTGCAAAACTGCACCGTTCCTGCTGTGTCTGGATTTGGACAAAAGTGAGGACAAAACAAAAGGAATGAATTTGTTTGGAGAATGCTACTAAAACTTGGAAAATGAACTCTGTGCAGTATGATCTGTGCAGAAATTTTTGGCTTTAGAATCAACCTTAAATTCTTTGGCAAGTAAGCCACACAGGCCAGATACAAACCACAAATACATTTGACTTTTGCCAAAATAGAGTCTTTATCCTTTCTAATTTGTTGCTGGATGTCATACTTGCCCATTTGGTTTTGGAAATAAATATTCTGTCTTTGAAAATGTTGGCTGCTTTGGAAGTGAAACCTGTTTTTTAAAGCTATAAAATTTCCTTTTTTTCTCTGCTTTTTTCTTTTTTTTTATTTTTCAAGAAGAGGTTTACAGTTTGTGACTGGTTTTTGTTATAGTTTGGACTATCTGAAATGGAGACTCTATTCTCCAATACAATGTGTAGATTCAGTGTATTCCTTAGAAATGAATGCAATTTCATAACACTGCTGTGAGTTTGAACAATAGCAATTTTGCCATCTAAAATCTGTGAAAGTTTAAACAAATAGAAAAAAAAAAAAGAAAGTTGCATTATAATCATAAGGAAATAGTGATATAGCTGTATTTCTCAGTTCTGATCCTAATTTGGATGAAAATCAGAGAATGTTTCATATGTATAACAAGATAATAGACAAAAATACTGGATTCCAAATTAGAAAAGCAAGTGTATTTCCATTTACGTTCTTGTATGATTTGCTGGAGAGAAAAATAAAAAATTTCTAATCCATGAGCTATACTTTTTCACTGCAGAGTTCCACAGACAATGAAACAAAAAAGAACCAGTGACCTTTTAGTAGGGAACCATA
This sequence comes from Tragopan temminckii, assembly GCA_028571105.1. NCBI lineage: Eukaryota > Metazoa > Chordata > Aves > Galliformes > Phasianidae > Tragopan > Tragopan temminckii. The sequence continues at coordinate 56,466,459 of JAOWBP010002392.1, forward strand.
TCCGTGAAAAGCAGAAGTCAGAATGGAAAATTGGAATCTCAGATGCATGGTATTTCTTTCCTGTAAGATTTTACTTTTGGTTCTTTTGTTCAGAGTCTTTGGACACATCAGTTACCGCTCGGACTGGGAACTGGTGAAGGTGGACTTCAGGCCATCCTTCCCCAGGGAATGCACTGACGACGACTATGAATCTTGGGAACTCACAAATCTACAGGTATTCACTGTATATGCCAGAACTTTTTCATATCTGAAAGAATCATTCACTATTGTGAGCTAGGAAAATGTTTTCTAACAGAATTTGGATGTCACCTCCCCAGCTCTATTCTCCTTTGGTTGATATTTTGCTGATTTTACAATTGTTAAAAGTTGGAGGGATAATTTTGTGTTCCCTTTAATTGTGCAAAATGTGTCCTGGGAAAGGCAGCAATATATCTAGTGGTCTTCCATAATAATAGGTGGTCCTACTGGATTATGATGCATATACCATAAACTAAGATCTCTAATATTGATTGAAGCAATTTCAAAATGCAGTTGTATGTACTGCCAACTTCCTGACCACATAGTGTACTCACATAAATTGCCGTAAGTAAAGCCCATTCCAGATGTAATTTAGGATCTCAGTGGACTGATCGTGTAATAGAGTCCAGTTGTTTGGGGCAATACCATTTCTGTAGTTAATGTATTAAGGCTGTGCTAATCCCACTTCTCTGGCCAATTCTAATTTTGGGAAGCTACGTTCTCTGTGTAATGTATGATTAGAGACCAATGTGAGGATTCTTACATTAAATGGGGTATGTCATGTTTATTTTTAGTCATTTTAATTATTATGTTTGTTTCATCCAGTGTACTCGTTCTCTTGCTCTCTGAAGGTTTCCTTTTTGTACACAACTCTGTTGTTATTCCAGCTCTCCAACTCTCACTTGCTAGTTCTCACACATAATTTGGAATTGCTTCTTGTTTGAATTCATTGTGTATTTTGAGTGTTATGCACATCTGAGCCTAAAGAGTGACATTATTTGGGTACACTGACATTTAAATGTCTTTCAGAAAATGGAAGCAACTAAAATATCTCTGACAGAGAACTTACAGCTGCCAAATTACCAGTGGAGTGTTAGCTTCAAGAGTGTCTTAATACTACCTGTCTTTGTGTGCCTAGTGCTTCCTATTGACTGCCTACACGTGATGTGGTCGTTTAGAGAGAAGTCCAGCCATCTGAAGGCTGAGTTTTTAAGTAGGCTTCTCTAGGCTTGTGCCTAGATTGTGCACACATGAAACGTGGGTTAAATTGCACTAGAACTTCTGTGCACATCTTTGGATTTGTGTCCTGAGACAGTGTGTGTTACAACCGTGTAATATCCCAGCAGTGAATGTGAGAGCTTTGTATAAGAGTCCAATTGAATTGAACGTGAAGTATTTTTTCTTCTTTGCTGAGTCTGTTTTCCTTCAGTCTCAGTCTTAAGTTAATTGATCTCGTTTTTATAGTCATATCATAGATAACTTGCTGTAAATTTCTCTAGAAATTGATGAGTTGAGACTTGATACCAGTGTCCAGTCTTGGCAAAAAGACCAGACTTTCTCCTGACAATTTCAGATTGTGACTTTGTGATGCAGGTTGTGGCATGCAATAAATCTGGTGCTTTGATGTTTAGGGTGATCGTTGCATCATGGGGCAACAGAGGAGCTTTCGGAAGAGGAAGATTTCATCATGGTGCATTAAAGGGAGAAGTTTCACTTCAGCTCTAACATCCAAAGTCTGTGAATGTGCGAACTCTGATTTCTTATGGTGAGTCTGTGGATCTTCAGATTCATCATTAGTGAAATTTTATTTAGTGTTTGAGGAGTTTATTTTCCTCCTTTTGCACCACTTTTGCATGGCTGTGTACAAACAACCAAGAAGCAGTGTGATAGTTTTGAATAACAGGTAGCTTATGAATTTGTTTTTGTCTAAAAGTGTTGCTGTGTTTTGAGTATTTGACTCACCTGACTGAAGAAATCCCAATGTTTTTCTCTGTTGATCAAGACTTGAACAATGACCATTGGATTGATTCATGGGGCAATTAAAACCATTCTTTTTTAAGAAAAAAATAAAAATTAAGAAAAATGCAGAAGAAATGTGTTGGTCTGAATGGCAAAGGATACCCTTTAAAAATCTAAGCTGACAAAGAAAGTTAATTTTGCAGAATTGGCAAAGTAATTACAACCATTTTTGTTCCCACATGTATTCAACTCCCATTGAAACTACACTCAGAACAGAAGTGGCTTCATCAAGCTGTGTTCAGCCTGTAGCAGATAATTTTAAAAATCTTTACTCTTAAAGCAGTAGTGTCATCCACCCAAATTGGGTTGGTGAATAAGGTGGGGATAGTAAAACACTTGGTGTTGATGTTTTCCAGTGATTACGGGTTTGAGCGCTCTGCACCTCTGAAGTCACAGTCTAGCAAGTGCTTTGCTGACTTTTGGTTTGACCCAGAAGCACCTCCTGAAGACTGTGTGCTGGGGCAGGCATACACCAGCAGCAGCGGGTAAGTCAATTTTGGGTTTAACTGGCTTGCACGGGCTTCTGTAGTGGAGGAGAATGTTCTGACCAAGGACTATGAAAGTGGCTTCGGGGAAGTATAAATAGGGCAAACTATAAAAAAAAAAGTAGGAAAATGCAAGTGGTAAGTTGTTCTGGCTCAGACTTACAGCTCATGCAGAATCTTTCTACAGACTAATGTAAAAGCAGTGTTACTTTACACGTTCACAGCAGTTCAATAAACTAATTGATTTGAGAAGAGGGAGAGCTGTCTTGTTCCCAATAATCTTTTCTGCTGGAACAGCTAATAAGCACTGCTATACTTCTGATAGTAATGCCCATTCAAAGCTTTTTCTTTTAGCTCCCTGCATAAATCCAGTTAATTACTCAGGAGTAAGTAACATCTCACAGAACTTTCCCCTGTCTCTCACTTCCACCAGTGTAAGGAGCTCTACAGAGAATGAATTATTCTCCTGGCCATATGGGATACTCAGAATCAAAGTAAAGCTTTAGTAACTGTAAACAATAGTGCATAGAGTACACACTACAATGTAGTCTGACGTCTGTGCTGAGAATAACTTGCAGCTGGCATCTATTCTGGCTTATCATAACATCATCTCTGTTGGTTGTGGAGATGCAAACCAAATGATGAAATGTCAAATCTGGCAATAGAATCATAGTCTTTGTGTATATTTGCCTTACTGAGGAAAATGATGCCTTTTGGGTTGTGGCTGACAGCTGTGATAAACAGAGTTTGAATTCATCAGAGTGAAATCTGACTCAAATTTTTAAGGATGTTTAAAAATAGCATACCTGATTGAAACTGATCTGTAAATAATTGCTATACTTCCAAGTGTTTATTAGCTCTTCTTACGCTCCTAGATACATCAAATTATTTATGTTGAAAAAGAGCTCAAGTTCATCAAGGTCATCAAGTTCAAGCTTTTATTACTATAATGTGAAATAAATGTTATATATGTTTTAATAAATGCACAGATTTGTGAACAGTGTATAAGTGATTGGTTCTGGGTTAATGCAGAAGTTGCTTGCTTTAATTTATTTCTGATCTTTGGAAATTGAACCAATTACATGTAAAGCAGTACTTGAGTGGGATAGGATAGAGGCCTGAGTTTGGCAGTACATGTGAGCAGCAAAATCCTGAGCCAAGACCCCTGGAGCACTGAAGGCTATTGAAAGCTTCGTGGTTGGGGGGGAAGGATTGGGGTGTTGAGAGAGAACAGCAGAATACCCAGCTCTCAGAGAACTGATCAGGCATGTTTCTGGATTTTAAAGGATAGACTCTTCCAATGCATGCAAGTGAAATCCTGATCATGCTCTAATCCCACTTTCTTCAACAGATTTCAATCACTAGAAACAAAGTCCTTGAGCAAAATTTTTTTGTATTACGAGTTGATTTTGGTCATCTACAACATTTTCTGTTTATGAACCCAAGCAATATTCTTTAACTACTGTCACGCTCACATTTGGTGCCTACTGCTTGCCTCCAACTCGCTGTGCTCACTGCTTATTGTTTTTGCAGGTATAGGAAAGTTGTTTCTAATGTGTGTGAAGGTGGTGTAGACCTGCAGCAGAACTTAGCACAGCATTTGTGTCCATTGATTGCTCCCAAGGGACTTCATATCAGCATCAGAGGAGAAAGCTTGGCTGTTAAGCCTGGGGAGGACATCACCTTCATTGTCAGACAAGAGCAGGTAGAAATTAACACTGTCTTTATGAAACTTTACTTGCTATTTTTAGAGTTCATCTCTCTCCTACCTGCTTTGCTGCTGAATGAGATTAATTTGTGCTTGAGACAAAGATGAATGACTGTAAATACTGAAACTTACGCTTCCAAGAGAATCAAACAATCTTGTAAACTCAGTGAACCATGAAGTTCTGTCCAGAGAAAGGGACTTGTATCCTCAGCAGCATTTCAGTTATTATTCCTTAAAGGCTTCAGCTTATTGGAGAATCAAAGGGACTAAATTAGCAGAGTCTCCTTGAACTGGAAATTTCACGTTGTATCAGAGAAGAACAGAAATGCTGAGAACCCTTGATATTCTGGTTTAAGTGCTTTTGAGAATCTGCCTTTCAGCCTTTCAGGAAGGAATCAGGCAAAGCTTTACAGAAATCAGCAAATACCACAGCATAAGAACATTTATAATGTATTAGTTATGTTGCCAAAGGATTTTTTTTTTCCCTTTTTCTTCTTCTTCTTTTTCCTGTTTATTGGAAGAGACAATACCCTGAGGCTCTGACCAAAGGCGAGGAGTAACTTACAGATGTGGTTATTTGCCCTGGGTATGTTTCTTAATGCTTGCATTTTAGTATTAGGTTCTAACTGTTGTGCTCCGGTTACAGAAGTATTTCCTGACTAACCTCAATATTTGCAAAAAATTGAAGAAAGTTGGCAAACCTGTGTGACAGAAGTTGGGCACTTGGCATTTTATTTCTGTGAGAAAATCCGGAGGGTGATGTGCAGAACACTGCTCTGCCTAATCCACCTCAAGTTCTTGTTCCAAAGGCTCGCAGAGCACTAACGGTGGTGTAGCAAGTTGTGCTTCCTTCTCTTTTCTCTAACTTGTTTTGGAAGGTTTGCTATAAGACTAGAGCATTTGACTGTAATTTGGAGTCTAACAGTTTTGATTGGCAGTTTCACTTTTTTTTCTTCCTTTTCAAACAAAAAGTTCTGAAGCCCTCACGAGTCTCTTGGCAATAGGCAAAACTCATGCAATTATTCAAAACTCTTCCAAAGTCAGGAATCCTGAAGGGAATCCCCATTTTCTGGTAAAGTCTGCTCAGTGAACAGAACTGAAAAGGAGATTTAAAGGAAATGTAAGAGTTTGCTGCCCCCTATGGCTAAGAATAATATTTATACTTGAAAGTCCTGGCCATTAAGATTTAACATATATTATAAAGTCTAAAGAGAATTCTTATCAATTAGTGTGTTTAAGAAGAAGGCCCACTAAGATGAACCAAAAATACTACTTTCTTTTTCTGCTGAACAATATTAATTGACTGGTTTATGTGAAGGTGCACTACTGAGTACAGGAATACCAGACTCCAGGAAATAAGGAAGGTAGTTTTTGAGGCCCATTTGAGCAGTTTGCAAATGATATTGGTAATAATAATAAGAAAATTACTTTTTTTTTTTCAAATTATTTAGGCTGGATTTGTGAATAAATAATTGTACAAAAATAATTTATTTTGTGTGGAAGTTAAAGTACCGGTTTCTTTAAATTCCTTTTCTCTTTGTGAATCATTTGCTGTCCACCACTTTCTGTCTTTCCTGATCAGGAAAACAGAAGTGCCCTGCTTTTTTTGGAGACAGCACTCCCATCTTTACAATAAGGAAGATATTAAAATAAAACATTAAGAGAAACTTGCATGTAGTTGCTTTCAACACTGGTTTCTCCCTCACCTGGAAAAAATATGCATGTATACTTGTTAGCATAAGAAAGAGCTAACAAGAACTATTTGCAAGCTAATGTCATCTAAAGAGATGCCACTTACTGACACATTGCTGGCAAGCAGACATCTCTTTTGCTTTAAACTTTAATAATATATTTTTTGGTACCCATCTGTTGTCAAAATAAAGATGTTATTCGGAAAAAATATTCACAGTGAAGAAGCTTTCAAGGTCCTTTATGTGTGTTGAAATATGATGTTAGGTGTTTGATAACCCTACAGGTTCCTTATTCTGAGTACTCTCTTACAAGATAAGTAATGCTCTTTCATCTGATAAAACATGGAAGAAAATCAACCAAACTGCAAAATAATAAATGAAGAAAAAGAGTGTATTTTTCTTTCCTTTGTAATGCAAGCATTTGAAAATTCTAGGCTTTGTTACCTCCTTTGATTTTACATTAATGCAACCTTTTGGAATTGAATTTTGATGCAAAACTATTTCACAGATTGGCTTATGGGAAAGTGAGGTGATTTTTCAGTACTTCAGGGGGTGTGAGTCCTTGTCAGATCTGATTGCCATTCAGCTTATTTGATGAGTGTATACATTCCTTTTCTCTAGGCTGATTTTTAAGCTAACACTGTCTTTTCAAAATATGAAGGATTTCCTATCAAACTTGGCCCTACAACCCATTTTAACTTGCGTGGCAGTAGTGACAGTGTGCTGTGAAATGCAGGCAGGAGTGTATTGCTGAATACAGAGGAAGAAGGGCAAGTCACTGAGGCACTGCTGCCAGCGGTATTAAGAAAGTGCTGCTGCTCACAGCTAAAATGAATCTTCCTTTCACTCAATCCATATGGGCAGTCCATGTAGCACAGGCCTCACTTCTCTCCTGAGCAGACACACCATGACAACATGAATGATGGGCTTATATTTGTCCTCTGACAACAGTATCAGTCATTGCAGTATTTTAGGCTCAGGCCTAAAACACCTAGGAAGACAGTGTTGTTTAAAGGAGCACTTAGCAGAAGTGCAATGAATTGTAAATTATGTGAGATGCTTGATGTGACAGAAGTATTTGGCTGGTCTCTTTACTAAGCTCAATACTCTGCTTTGTCAAGCATGCATATCATTTTGCAGAGTAGCATGCCAGTTCTAAACATGCTGCTAACTCTGTATAATGCAGTACTACTCTGTAGAAGCTACCAGCTTGTGTTCTAGGTGTCATACAGTTGACAGAAGGAGAGCATAGTTAGAAGGTGCTATGAAGATGGTCTAAGCCTATTCTGCTTTATAATTGCACAAGCCAGAAGTTCACTGCCAGTCAGTGGATAAGTAGTAGTTTGGTTACTGGATAGATAGTAGTTTGGAATCCCCAGATCATAGCTCCAGAATTTGGAGCTGCCCTGCACCATTATATTAATTAATGTCCAGAAATATTAAGAGTGATGATATCTGTATCATACAACTTGACTTAGTGGTCTGGGGTGTTTTTTTGGTGTTGTTGTTGTTTCTAAGATTAAGCCTTACTGAAGAAAGTTAGATTTATCTCTGTGAGTGCATGCAGCATTTGTTACTCTAAAATCTTCACAATGAGTTTACTGGTTTTAGTGTAGCTACTGCTATGGAGTCAAAACATTTGGCTGGTGCTGGAAGTGATGTTGTGATTCAGGAAATGGTTAAAATAATACGTCCTATCTGTTTAGGTTCTGACCATTTGAAATGTTGATATATTCTCCTTTTAGGGTGATATATTGAATACCAAGTACCAGGTGGATCTTGGCGATGGCTTTAAGGCGATATATGTGAATCTTACAATGACTGGGGAACCAATCCGTCACCGTTACGAGAATCCTGGGATTTACCGTGTCTCAGTGAAGGCTGAAAACGTTGCTGGACATGATGAGTCTGTAGTGTTCGTCCAGGTCAACTGTAAGTCAGCCCTTTGGTTTTCTTCTTTTTACTGCTGCATACAAACGTTGTGATAGTTATGAAGCAATTGAGAATGTTACTAGTCACATTTAGGAAAAATACATTTTTTTTCAATAACCTCATGCAATTGTGCTTTGCTGTGTGCTGTTAGTATAGAGACTTGTATAAAAGGTCAGAGTTAGTTTTGTTTAGATTTGGGAGAAAGATGGGATATTAATCTTTTAAATAGCAAGCATTCCTCAGCTCAGTTCTCAGATTTTACCCCTCTTCCTGACTCAAGGCCTTGTTGGCAGACTTAGCAGCTAAAATTTAGAACTTCAGGCTGTCTTTTTGTGCTGTAAGAAGCAAGAGAACAGACATGTTGATAAAAGTATGAGCTCTTGTATGACTTTCAAAAAGC
>JAOWBP010002392.1:56474811-56493392 GCA_028571105.1 Tragopan temminckii
TGTCTTTTTGTGCTGTAAGAAGCAAGAGAACAGACATGTTGATAAAAGTATGAGCTCTTGTATGACTTTCAAAAAGCATGAGTTGATAGAAGGATCAAAATCTCAACATTTCTAAAAGTCAGGTTACTTATTAAAGTCCTTAACTCTAGTTTTAGGTAGTTAATTCTTACAAAGTTTTAAAGTATTACTTGGATTTAACTTTGTATTGACATGCAGTATAACTTGACTTAGACCTCTCTCCCTGTCTTCTTAATTAAGACCTAAAAAAAACTCATTGAATAGATTCAAATGAAAAGAATAGTGAGGCACATGGATACCACACATGGTAGCAGACTTAATGTACCTCAGCCATCTCTTAATTGAAATAAGGAAGGAAAGTCGTAACTTAAACAAAATTTTCCTCTTCCTTCGAGAATTCAAGACAGCTATCACTTTGTCTGTTTTTAGATCTGTCAAAAATTGTAAACAAGTAACATTCAGTGAAAAGATATACTCATCTTGTATTCTTCAGTTGTCTGTTTCCCCTGATGTGAGTGATGTCTTCCATACTAACAACAGAAAGCACTGGAGCCACATTCAAGTCCGTGCACAAATCCATGTGTTTTATGTCAGCCTGTCTGGTGGCTGCTGCTGTTTCTTCTTTTTGCTCTTCAGAGCCTGAATCCAGAGTTTCTGTTTCTGCTTTGATTAACAGGTGGAGCCCAATCCATTAATGTTAATGGCTGATCTCCTATTAAAATCAAAATGAAACGATTGAAGTCTAATTTTCCATCTCCGTTTCATTACCTGTTAGTTATTGTTTTTACCTTTTACGTAATTTGACAACTCCAGACAGCTCAGATTAATTACCAAATGTTTTACCTTTACTTTTAGTAGCATCTGGGTGTTTAGAAGTAGATTAAACGCAAAAGTAGTTGGTATCTCCATAAGCAAGGAATGGCAAAAACTCTGTAACACCATCTCTCCAGGGAGAAAATCTTCATATTTTCTATGGAATGACAAACTGTAACAAGCACTGATGGAAAGTTGAACAACACCTTTCTCAAGATATGCTTCTGCTTTGGTCTAGATCTGGATAAATAGTTAAAATAAAAGATGTAAATTGTGTTTTATGCAGTGGATTTATAACTTATATTTTTCAAAAATACAATGGCTGGATATTTCAAATGAGTTTGGTGTTGAAGTACAGAATCAACAAAATACTGCAAGCAGACTTGGATGATTTCAGCGCTCATCTGGAGCTTCTCCATTAGAGCTATTAGTGATCTAAAAGACACATGGACACATGTTACCCAGCATGCTTGAATAAACACTTCAGATGAGGTTTAAACTGTTGAATTTTTAAAGTAAATTACAGGATTTGAGGAAATTAGCTGGCACTAATTAAGTGATATATCTGTCTTCTAGAGAAACGCTAGTAGCTGCTCAGGGCCATTTTTCATTGTGGTGTATCATGCAAACAGAAATGTCCAGTGTTATGTTTTCACTGTTTTCATCTGATGTATTTCCAGATAAATTTTATGAAGGACAAATAGTAAGGGAAATATTTTTAACTCCTGTGAGGTTCGGTTGGTATGAGAATTGTCCTGTAATGAAGGACAACCATATACATTCTGGCCTGTTATCCATACTTGCTGATCCAGTTCACAAACAACTTTGTATAAGCTGTAAGAGGTAAAGAGATATTGAAGCAAGTCTGATAGTATACATGTGAATAGATAACCCAGAATAAAAAGAACTCAGGATGAAGTAGACATACTTCTTCTTCTTCATGCCACAAAACCATAATAACTATAATAACTACAGTGTGTGAATATGATTTTTTAAATTATTTTTATTTTTTTTGAGAGTGTAGAAATTGATATAGAGAAAGAAGAAGCTTGGAAAACTATACTGAAATTGTAGCCTTGTTAAGTAGAAATATAAGTCAACATCATTCCTCATTATGTACATTCAGGATGCTATAAAGGTTGTTCAAATACATTTGGAATTATGTGACTGAGAAGAGAAAGACTTGCTGTAATTATTATTAGCTCTTTCCTATACAGAAATGGTCAACTCTTGATTCAAGAGCCAAACATCTTCCCCTATAAAAATTTTGAAAAAAAACAGTAACCTTGTTCAGGACGAAAGCTGTTTCTCACAATGATCAGTTTCCTGTGTGAGAATGGAAATACATGGCAGAATCAAAACAGTGGTGCAGATTCCTTCCACCCTTCTTTATTTTGCATAACTAGTAAGAAAATATATTTCTAAGACGAGAATATTTAATGGAATTTGTACTATTTCTGAGTTTTCCTCAAGGTGCCAGCATCAGGAAGAGCATTTTAATTCAGTTTTGATAAAGAAGCTGTTGAAGAAACCTTTTTTAAAAAAAAAGCAGTGTGTCTTTGAATTCATGTAGATGGTTAATCGCTCGTCAGCAAAAATGCAAAATGAAAATAGAGCCTTCTGTTTGGTTGAAGCAGCACAAAGTCTGACTGAAGTGAGGTAGAAAAGGAGGGTGTGATCAGTTTGAACAATTTGCTCTCAGAGAACTTCTATCAGTTTAATCAAAGTGCACTGGAAGTGAATGGAAGTGAATTCAGTCAATAAAAGAGAATAAGAGAAAGGCCTTGAAATAGTGTTAATTACATTTAAGTCTGAACTGAAATGAAAGACATTTTTATGAATTAAAAGATACATTGAGTAGAGAAAAAATTATGGGTTAGTATTCACTCTGTTTAATGAATGTATTTAGGACCATACAGCACATTGGTATCCTGAATAGATATTGCAGCTGATGTTAAGAAGTTGTAGTTATCACATTATAATATTAAAAAGCTTGTACCTTCAGACATTCTGAAAATATACACTTGGAGAGAAACCTCTGAGACAAAGATGATTTTCAATTAATGCTGTTGTACTTTGGAACAAAATATGACACTAATACAAAATCGGATGAAATCATTTTAATGACATGTTTCTTTTATATCTTTTATATAAATAATAATGTTTACAGCATTTGTAAGCAAAAGTTCAGAAAGAAACAAACTTAATCAAAAAGTAAACTTCCAGAGGCCATCTCTCTTGATTTGCAAATAAATGCTCCTCTGATGTACACATTTATTTTAAAGCATGCATTAATTAGCTTATGTGAAGTGAGCCTAACAGCTGATATTTTATAATGAAAATGAACACTCAGCAACATTATTATCCAGTTTTCTGCTTTTCACTTAGCAGCTTGAGACTTTTTAGATTTCTATTCATTTGATCTTTTTTTTTTTTTTTTTTTTTTTAATTAAAGCAGTTTGCCATTTCCATTTTGTGTCTGTAATACTTGCTTATACTCTCTCAAATTGAACACGCACAAAAAAATGCACAATATTAAGGTACATTTTGATGATTTGTCACATTGCTCACCTGTTCTGCTTTTTGGGTTTTGTTGTTGATGGATTTTTTTATTTTTTTTTTACTATGTTTAATTTTGATTGAAATGAAGTCCTTCCAATTATGTTCATAGCTTTCAACACAGATGTAAAGGCAGGAGAGAAAAAAGTAAGTTCAGGACCTTATGTTGTACAGGTGAGAGGCTTTTTGGAAAAAAACAGTTGTTATTATATTGATGCATTCAATGATTTAAACAAGGTTTCAATGACGTTTTCGGAACTTTTTTCAGCTCCTCTGCAGGCTTTAAATTTAGAAGTGGTTCCAGTCATTGGCAGAAACCAGGAGGTGAATCTGACAGCCATCATACTGCCCAAGAACCCTAACTTGACAGTCTTCTACTGGTGGATAGGAAACAATCTTCAGGTACATGAATGGTTGTGACTGACATTATTTTTGATCTCTTTCCAGTAAAAATTGCATGACACCTTTTACTTTATCATAAAATTATATAATGATTTTGGATTGGAAAGCAAAATATCATCTTGTTCCAACCCCCCTGCTACAGGCAGAGGTACCTTTCTTTAGAGCACGGTAACAGAGTCCCATCCAACCTGGCCTTGAGCACTTTCAGAGATGGGACATCCACAGCTTCTCTGGGCAGCCTGTGCCAGTGCCTCACCACTCTCATAGTAAATTTTTTCCTTATATTTAATCTATAGTTACCTTCTTTCAGCTTAAACCCCTTGTTCTATCACTACGTGCCCTTATAAAAAGAGCAATAAACGTGTAAGCATTTCAACTGGGAATATTTTTTATCTAACTGGGTTAACTTTTTTAAGGCAATTCCTTCAGTATCAGATATGTAAAATATTTCCTTTGTGAGGGAGACAAAGTATGACACAGGAATGCTTCAGATAAGCATAATGAACTTTCATCTTGTAAATGTGCTGTCTACCGTAATCCTTCCCTGTGTCTGTTCATTGTTATTGGCTTTGCCATTGCCAGAACAGGCACTGCAAACTGATGTAATCTTGTTGTAGGGTGGGGGGTGAGGTTTCTGATACATACAAATGTGGTTGGGGAGTAGAGTATCTCAACCTTGAAAGTTATGATAGATTGGTGCACTTCCATGGGTCATGACAGGAGTAATCCACCTGACCTTGACTATGCCCCACATTTTTCAAGGCAGATGACTTGCTCAGTATGATCCTGTAAAGTTCATAGAATCACAGAATATCCTGAGTTGGAAGGGAACAATAAAGATCGATTTCAACTCCCGGCTCCACACAGCACCACCTAAAAATCAGACCACCTTTCTGAGAGTGGTGTCCAAATGCTCCTTGATCTCTGGCGGCTCAGGGCTGTGCCCACTGCCCTGTGCAGCCCGTTCCATGCCCACCGCTCTCTGGTGCAGACCCTTCCCCTAACTCCCAGCTGCCCCTGCCCTGACACAGCTCCATGCCGTTCCCTTGGGCCCTGTTGCTGTCACACAAAGCAGAGCTCAGAGTTACTCCTCGGCTCCCTGTGAGGAGCTGTAGCTGCCATGAGGCCTCCCCTCAGCTCCTCTGCTTTGCACTGGACAAACCAAGGGGCCTCACTCACTCAGATTTGTGAGCCTGATTCCAAATCCCTTTATTTCAGTGGGATCTGTATATAAATCTAATACTATACCAATTAATCTCACAGAAATATTTGACTAATCTGGCCGCTATTCTGTTTATAAGAGTCCATCTGTTTAAAAAAAAAAAAAAGTTTCTATTGTAAATCATAAGAGAGTAATTTGATAAAATGTTGACCAGCGTTCTAAAAATATAATTGATGTGCAATTTTGTGCTGATATCTTTAGTGATAGCTTCCTCAGATAACTATTCTCCTGGTTGTTGTTGAAATTCTATTTTCTACTTCTCTTTGCTTGCAAAGCCACTTCTTACATTGGACAGTTTTCTGGTGACGAGGTTCGCTGTGACAGGTGATGTCAGAGTGACAGTGCAAGCTTCCTGCGGGAACTCCATGCTACAAGATTCCAAAGTTGTCCACGTTTTTGGTGAGGCATTACTTGTTCAATTTTTAGTTGTTTAATGTGTACTTGTATCTCTTAAACCAGTGCAGCCAGAGGTTCACCTCTTGTAAGATTATGTCTAATGCCACATCTAATTTCTAAAATTAGAGGGATGAACTTTACGTAATGCTGAGCATGTGGTCTTATGGAATGGTTTCACTTGAAACCTTTTGTTTCCTTTGCTTATTCTAAATGTTACTGTGTTTCCCTAATGTAGCAATAACATTGAAATAGCATTTTTTCTTATGACTTCAGAGTTCGTTAGCATTTTAAAATACAGTAGTTTAAATACTTCTGGGGAAAAAAAAAAATAATTAGTTGCCTATAGCATTAAAACAGTGAAATATTTTCCTTCTGCCACCATGTACAACCATTCCTTCAGAGTTTGTCTGAGAGTTTGAATTATTGCTCTTTTGTAAATATTGAGCTTTTCCATAGAAGAAGATGAACTTCTACTTTTGTTTCACATTATGCCTCAGTGTGCTTTGCCGTGTCTAAAAATGTGGTGTCGAGGCATAATATATAATGAAAAATGTAGTGCTGGCAAATTTATTATATTTGCATTTGTGCTGTCACATGTGGGAATTGCGATATGTAAAAAAGTTTCATTGTAATGCAGAGCTAAAAATTCATGAAATACACAAATGAAACATATCTGTGACTTGAACAATGAAAGAGGATTCTGGTACTTTTGCTTTCAGCATACATACTAATTTAAAATAATGGTGAAAACCACATTCATGTTAAACAGAGCTTTTACTAAACTTCTCATTTAGTAAGATAAATGGGTTTAACATTTATGTAATCACTTACAAGTGCACCCACTGTTTAAAAAAATCTTTAGATGTGTAAACACTCTTAGTGAGATGAGATTGATGTCTTTGGTTTCCAACACTGTTTTGGCTGTTCATATTGGGAAATCCTGATCTGAAGAGCAAGAAAGTACTGTTCATGAGGGATATTAAACCCTTGGAATAGAAAATCACATTGAAACAGAATTCTGTCCTAACAGTTAAGGAAGAAGTGTTTGAGTCACTCCTGTGTTCCAGGGAATCTATTTCCCTCCTTTGTATTAACTTCCCCAGGTGATCTTCTAAGGAGCCTGAAAGGAAAAAATGACAGACTTTAAAGACTGTTTGCTGAGGAATAGCCAATATCTAGTATTTCAGATATTTTGGGCATTATTCAGATAAATGTTTAGGTATATCTTTTATATATATATATAATTTTTTTTAAGAGGGCAGTAGTTACCCTTTGGTATTTGGAACAGAATTTCTGTTCTGGTTTTTGTAGCTAGTCTATGAGATTACATGTAAAGTATCCATTTTGCATGAAAAACAGGAGCATGTAAAAGGTAAAAAACATGTTCATGATTCAGCAAGAATAGAATCCATTGGCACGTTCCCATTAAAAATAAAAGAATCCAATCATATTTATGTGGTGTATTGTCTTAAAGAAAAAATTACTGAGCAGGTTACAACCCCAGAAGATGAATGTAAATCTATTCGTTGTTTTTTTTGTTTTTTTTTTTTTCCCTACTGCATTTTAATCTCTAGACACAAATTTGATGATATTGATGAAAATACAGAAAGTAATTGAGCGCCTGGCAGGAGTGTATTTTTGCTCCATATTACACTATAGGCTCCTGGGGGAAGGATTTGGTTTTTCCTTTCCTCTTTGAACAGTGGATTATAATGGGGTTCCTAGATACTGCAGTGCTGCATAGATAATATGTGTGTATATATGCATATACATCCACACATACATCTACACACATGTATATATAAATGTAGGAAAATACGTAAGTAGGTAAATATATATGAAAATATGTACAAAACTGTTTTTGCAATCAGACTGTCAGTGATTCAGAAGTGTTTCTTTTTGTCTTTCTAGATCATTTTCACGTTCTTCCTCTGAAGTTTACCAAGCACCTGGACATGTACAACCCCGACATACCAGAGTGGAGGGAAGACATAGGGCGTGTAGTAACACGACTTGTTGCAAAGGTGCTCTTTCAAATTGCTCGTAAAATGTTCCCTTTCCAGTCATAAACCTTGAAGGTTAAGTTAATGCCTTCTTGTTTTAGAAAAAGAAAAAAGAAAAAAAAAAAGAGGCAGAGCAAAATAATAAAATGAACCTCATGAGCCACATTTGAAACAAGTTTGAACTCAGTGTCAGTTCTATGGGTAGGTCTATGTAGATTATGACATCATAGTTTGGAAAAGTTCAGTTCTAACACAGCCTAATTGGCAATTAATGGTAATTATTGCTCTCTGGGATTAGCAATAGACCAATAGACATATTGGCAAATACTGCTGACTCCAAAGCAAGAAAAGTCAGTTAAATGAGATGTATGTAGGATACTGCATAATATAAAGACATAGTCTTTGTGAAGAAACAAAGCAGAGAAAAGAATTCATGATGTCAGTTGTGGAACTTCAAAAGTTATATATAACACATGGACAGACAGTTTGTACAGCTGTTTGTTTTTATTTAAATCGTGTTTGTAAAAGAAACGTGGACTGTGAGCCATTGAATCATGTAGATTAAATCAAGTACAAAGCCGCAGAACAGTTCTGTGAGATAACTGAAGAGCACTCCATAAAAATTGGAGGTCTGGAGCTGTGCTGTCAGATACACACAGTGCCCACAGCAGAGCGTGCATGCTCAGACTGTCTGTGAAGACAGTACCACTGTGTTGCAGATTGATGATGTCTCTAGAATGATTGTGTTTGAATTCAGCGGACTTTTCGAAGTTTTAAAATAGTGCAAATCAAATTTTGGAATTTTGTCTTTAAACAGTTTCCTGCTTTTCTTTTTTTAATCTCCATAACAAATGTCAAATTACATTCCTACTTTAATCCACTTATACATTCTACAAGCACTGTCAATATTTTGCAAGCACTGTAAAAATATTTTACTATATTTTAAAATTGGTCTTTTGTTTTAATAAATACTAAATCATTTGCGAGACAATAGGAACAATTTAATTGAATTTCAGTATTTGTTTTGGGAAGGAAAATGCCATGGGTGTTGTCATTAGAATTTTGTGGCTGTATAATGAGGACTACTCCAAAAGTAAAGCCGTCTTTTTTTTTATCTTGGCCCACAATGTCAGAGGTGAATGTTGGTGGTATGGCAGAAGAGACTGAACCTTCCCAGCAAGATCCCTTACATTTTGTTGCCGTGTGACAGATGTCAGTAAAAGGACGGGCTGACAAAAGGGTGTCTGACATGGAAGTGTGAATGGAACAAAGTTGTGTCACTGAATTCCTCCTTGCAGAAAAAATGGCACTCACTGACATTCATCGATGTTTGCTGAATGCTTATAGAGACCAAACAGTGGATGTGAGCACAGTGAGGAAGTGGGTAAAGCATTTCAGCAGTGGTGACAGGAGCAGTGCGTCATCTCTGCTCATGCAGATTGTAATAAGCACAGCATGCAGGTCACTAACGAAAATGCACAGTTAATAGTGGTGGCTACATTGAAAAAGAGTGTTTTACAAAACATTGAGAACTTGCTCTCTCAAATAGTGGTATTGTACTCTTTGTAGCTGCTGTAGTTTCCATGGAAATAAATAGGCGGCATTACTTTTGGAGTTACTTATGTAACAAATGAAGCAATTTGGGTTAGAAAATAAAATTTGCACAAACTATTTTGAAAAGCAATGCATTTGTTTCATTGGGGGGGTGCAGATACTCATACCAGGTTCAGAAAAGGAACCTAAGTACTGTTGATCTCACAGTGGGAGGGTCTGTCCAGTAAAAACAGAAGGAAAAGTAGCCTCTCTAAGGTTAAGTTAGCTGTAATGAATGTGTCCATCTAAGTCTACTAACTGTCTGAATAGCCCACTAAACATTCTATGTGACTTAGGAATTATTTTTAAAGTTACTCTAAAAATGCAAAGCTATTGCAGTTTTGCTAAAACTGTATGCCACTTCATTTGGCTTCTTTCCATGATGCCATTAAATCTTTTTAAAGTGACAACAGTGCTTGGTTCTTCTAATCTTCAAAGAAGCCTTCACATTTCAGCTAATTAATGCTTGACTTTGCTCACATTTTAGTTTCTAGTGGAATCTAACTGTTAGAGATTTGAGTGCTAAAGAATTAAATACTCACAAAGTATTACTCATCTATTTTATATAAAATACAAAGAACACTGTCCTATAATTTACCATATACCTTTGCCTTCACAGGAAACCAACATACCTGAAGAAACGCTTATGACAGTTGTAAAACCTGGTCTGCCCACAACTGCTGACTTGCATGTGCTGCTACCTGCAAATCAACCTAAAAGGAAGAGAAGTGTAACTAGTGATAAGGTAACCAGAACACTGTATGTCTGGTTAGAGCAATCTTCATCCCATTTTTAAATCAGTGGCTGTACTGTCTTTTTCTTTATGTAGGATTAAATGGTATAACTTGACTATCTAGAGATCTCTCTCCTCTCTGACAAAAGATATGACAACATGTATGGCTGCTCTGCACGGTGCTGTTTACCCCTCCTCTTATAGTAAAGAATAAATCCTACCAGAAGAGACAGAAGAGGCAGAGGAATATATAATTAATTAATTATTCTACTAAACGATAGCCTGCAGTAAACCTTGATCCCTCTTGACACTTAAAAAAAAAAAAAAGCAATAAAAAAAGAGAAACATTAGTGATGACATATCAATCTGTGAAGAGCAAAAGGGAGTGTTTCTAAAAGGAGACAAACCATTTCTGCACTTCTTCAAAAGCAAATCATGTCCAACAGAAACAGAACCTTGATAGTTGACCTGTAATAGCTGACCCGAAGAACATGGAGAGGGTAGTTTCTGCCTTTATCAGCTAATGTCCTTTTCAATTGCCAAGAAGCGAATACAGTGAACACAGCAATGGAAATATGATATTAATTTCTCTCCCCCTCTTTCCAAACCAGATACCTTCCATAATAAAAACCTCTACCTGGAGAAAATCGGAATATTGTTTGGCCCTTGCTTGTTAATTTACAGTTTTTGATATTTGTCCTTTTGCTGTTATAGAGAAGGAACAAATCCCAAGTCTGTGCCTGCGTATTGCAATTCAAGTCCTACCTGTTACAAAGAGTCACAGTGTAAGATATTTTTAATTTTGAAGGGCATTTTACCACTCTATTAGACAAGGTCACAATATAAAAATGTTTGGAGAAGTAGAAAAGACAAAGCTCTTATAGTAACACAATGTCAGTAGTTTGTTTATATTGTTGCTGTGGTACAATTGTGAAGGTCCAAATGAATGTACTGATGTTGTCCAAATGCCTGAACAGGTTTCTTACAGAAACGGTGGTGTGAAGTAGATGGAGAACAGTGTGAATGCATGGAATATATCCTAAATCTTAGTTACTGCTCTTCCTCTGTAATCATAATGGGAATCCCTAGGAGTCTGAAATCCTGGTTATGCTGCAGGAAACAGTTAATTTTAATAGGTTGTTTCTTCTGTAGTGAGCTATTTCTGATCTCTGGCTTTTGTCCAGGTGAGTATTAGCACTTCAAAATTACTTGCATCTTTCTACTTCTTTAAGAGGTAAGGTGCAGCTTCTACACAAAAATATTTCTCTTTATTCCAAGCATGTTTGGAATGGATATCTTTAATAATTTAAATGAACTGATGATGATTGATTCTTGGGTTCTGCAAACATTTCTGTGCAAAATGTTATGCATATTAGTTCTCTTTACATCTCAGCTGTGTATTAGAGTTGTGCTTCAATGTGTTTTGAAAAATATAATCAATTATAGTCGATGCTGTCTCCATTTTTCATTGTTTCTGTATGAAATACCCCATGAGTTACTCTGTAACATAAGGAAGAGCAATCGTATATTGCAAATTATTTGGGGAAACTTGTGTTTATATGCGCTGTTCACATAGGGTTCAAACCTGTGTGTTTCCTATAGACCTAGGTGGAAACCCAGGTGTAAGGTGAGAAATAATGAACAAGATCTAATTGCTTGAGCAAAAACCAGAGCAAATGTTAGGTGTCTTGAATACCTGCCAGGAAATTACTATGTTTTCAAAATTAAGCTACAAGACTCAGTAACTGAGTTTACTGATTGAAAGTTGGATTAGGCTAAAGCAGTGCTCCCTCTTGCCTTGTATCACATGAATGTGTGAATGAGTCTTGACCAAGACTAAGTAACTCTATTTCAGTGGTGCCAACATCACTTCAGAGGCTTCTAATCAGTATTATTTTCATACTCATTCTCTTTTCAGACACTAGGCAAAAAGATAAATACTTAAGAGCTATCTTGAATAATTTTCTTGTAAAATAACTGGGGCCATGTTCACATCACCATTAGACTGAGTCATTCCTCTGCAAAATATCTAATAAAGTCAGTGGAATGGCTTCAGAAGTTAAATGTTCCTCAATATGAGTGTGGATATTTGAATCTAAACCTTTGTGAAGTCTCTCCATAACATGAGAGAGATGGCAGGGATTTCTATCTGTTATACTGCAAAGGCTTCTCAAAGATGAGCACCATAATTGGTAAAATGATAAAAAGAGCTTCTTGTGAAGGTTTCATAGATATAAAGCATATTTCTAATTCGTCATACTGTGGGAAATTGTATCTTAAATTATAAGGCATAGACTGTAAAACTAGCTTTGATCTTTTAGAAAATTACCCATGTTGAAGACACAAGGAAGTAAAATGGCAAATCCAGCCAATTTGTCATCTGGAGTTAGAATACGATGGTATATTTAATGGTTCTGCTCCATAAAAATACGACCAACCATATTTTAATATGCTCTGCCTATTGGAGAAAAATAGAAGAAATCCTGATTTTTTCCACATGAATGGGTGTATATATTTCTGCAGAGTATTGTTAAAAATTAGGCATAAATGGAATCCATCCCATTATAGCAAAAGAAATGACTTGAATTATGACGTGCAGTTCATTATGAAATAGCAGTTGCTTTTCGTAGCAAGAAATCTAAAGTGACATTGCAGGTTGTCTTTTGATAGGGTTAGAAAAACTGATGGAGTTTTTAATATGGATTATGCATTGTTTGAGTTATGACTGAGGTAGACCCAACGATGTGTGCAAATATAACATGCCTGTCTGTTCACATACTGCGTAAACTTAAAGGGTTTGCTAAGCAGAAAGGCAGACTGGGCTATTAAAGATTTGACATTTTCAGCATTTGCAGCTTGTGAAGTTTTGCATGTTTTTTTACTATGGAATTTCTTCAAGATTTCAGCTCTTCAGTGGCAAGTGCTTTCTAACTTTCTCTCCATACAATAAACGAGTGGTTTTCCTTTTCAGAGCATTGAGTCTCTCAAAGTAGAACTGAGTGAAAGAAGAGTGAGATGTTCTCTCTTTTGCGTTTTCAGAGAATAGCGGCTATAAAGCAGGCCTTGAATGCACACAACATCAGTTTCTTTCTGAGGGGAGGATACTGGGTCTTAGTGACGTTAGCAGACTCTGATTCAGGTAAATATATAAATAAAACTTTGGGTGCTTGTTAGATGGGTTAAGGAGGAAGTCTACATATCAGTATATGCGTATGTACATGCATATAAATGCATGTATTTACTTGGGGCTTATTACATATAGATAGACGCACATACGTACATACATATATATATTATATATATACACACATGTAATGTTTCTGTGTGTATTCTTAGCTGATGTTTTTAACAGTTGCCATCAAATAAGTATTTATTCTATAATTTCGTTTTGTCATATAGCATTATTTATATCACACACTTCCTGCTGTTTTCTGTATGGCCAGGGAAGAGCTAACCAGGCTTCCAAAAAACCCGTTCAGTAACCATCTATGCTAGCTTCCAAGAAAGCAGAGCTTCTCAAGTCCTTAACTCTGATAATATAACTCCACACATCTGTGACGTAGCATGGTATCACAGCATTGTGCTAAACTGTGTCACACACGTGGATCCACAGATCTGAATCTTCCTGTAGGGTCCCATAAAGCGCTGGACTGCTTGGCTAATGCTGTCCTGAAAGGAAAGATCTACCTTGTCTCTGTTTGAAACAATTGAAACAGGTTTTTTTGGAATTTATTTCCTCCTACTCTGGATTTACTCTTTAGGTCGAAGCTGGTTGAAGGGAGTGTGAATTTTGAATAGAGTTATGTTAAAATGATGTTTTAACTAGAAAATTCAAAATTGACTTCAGCCACATATGAAAATGTTCCATAGTCTTTGTGTATCATTTTCATTGATATATTCTTGTCTCTTACTTGAATGTGTTGTGGAAAAAAAAGCTTAACTGACTACAATCTATTTATGCTAATACTGATGTGACACTTTATCTATCAACTCTCAGTAGAAGATTAAAGTTTTTTTTATCTAGTCTCTTTAATGCAGAATCGTGTTACAGTTTCACTGTGGTACCTTGTCTGGTCAATAATGGAAACCACTTACTCAAGGGATTCATATCCATTTGCCAGCTGAAAAAGCTGGAACTGGAAGAATCCCACATTCATTCTAGCCTTTACCACTGTTTGACCTTGATGAGCTCAATTTCTGTTCCTAGCCCTAGTTTCTCCATCTGTAAAATTAATAAAGCCCTGCTTTTGCATTTTATTTACGTAGGATATATCACTGTTTCCTTTGATACCTTTAGAATCCCCAAAAATATGGATGACCTAAAAGAGGGTATGCTAAGCAATTGTTCCATGTTTTATTTCAGACTCTCAAAGAATTGGAGGAGGCAGTGGCTACTGGGCTATTGTGGTTCTCTTTGTTATCTGTCTAGTCGCAGTTGGGGCTTTCATCCTCTACAAGTTCAAAAGGCAAGTAAACTTAATCAATGACATTCATATTTTGAGATCTGGACTTACCCAAAGATCAGCTAAACAGAGTTTGTTGTGTGGAAGGGAGGCTGAAGTCCACTGCTTTGAAAATCACATTTTTTCTGAACCTAGAAATGAAGATGCTGCACTGGTGTTTGGTTTTGCTTGCCGTGTTCCAAGATAAATGGCAGCAATACGGGAACTACAGAGTTTGTTCAGCTTGTTTAAATAGTATTGTGAAAAAAGATGATGCTATTCCTGACTAATTCCTACCTCATTACTCTTAGCAGTTACAAATAAACTAAAGTTACCAGGACAATAAGTACATCCGCAGTGCAGTTTTGTCAAAAGGTACAACCCTGAGGAGTTTCTCTTTGTGCATGTTACATTTTAAGTGTTGGGACAATGCACACAGATTAAGTGGTGGAAATAGATTAGCATTAATTTGACACTGCGGTGTGCTGAGGGTAGAAATAATTTTTGAAGTTGCCTTTATGTGAGACATTTCCTCAAAAGTGACAATAGTTACCTTGTCCGCCTTTGACAATCTGGTCCTCTAGAGGACCTTTAGTCCTCTATTGGTTTTAATAGTAGCTACTTGGATGATGTGTGATTTAAAGGATTTTGTTGTTTTTTTCATGAATTTTTGTTATCATTGGCTATCTTCTTAGTATTTTTATGTCTTTGGTGCGTTGAGTAGCTGTTGGGTTGATAATACTGGAAACAAGCCTCCATTATTATCAAATCTTTATTTAGTAAGGCCTTCTTTTGATTTGTTGTATTGTTTCAAGATGCATTTTTATTTATAATAAACATAAATTTATAGAAGTGGATGTGGCACTGAGTTTGTGATAACACTAAGAGTAAATAGCATCTAAGAGTCTGTAAAGGTGAGAGTTTTTAAATGAACAGAGAAAAACCTTTGCCAAGCATCTCTTCATTTTCTTACTGCAGAATTCAAGTTGTTTAGAGCCCATGGTGACTGATTGCTCTAAAGGACAAAGCACATAATGCAGTATCAGACTGTTTGTAACTAAATAAAAATCCATTTCCCTATTTTACGTGCCTGCGGGAAGAAAAAGCATAAAAATGGTTGATGTGATGTAATTATATTATTTCAGTAGCAATACATGGAGGATTTGTTGCTTGTAGTATGGGATCATAAAACTTGCTTGTGATGTGTTTTGAAAGCAATATGACTTATATCTTTTATTAGCTCTTAAATGAGAGCAATTAAATAACAGGCACAATTACTGCACGGCAAAAGAAGTATAAAATATGCAAGAAAGGAAGAAAAAAGAAGTGTTTTCCCTGACTCCTTTTTAAAATGCTCAATGAGCCATTTCTTTATAAATAGAGCTTTTATTAAGAAGGAAACTACAGTACCATTTGCAGATTCTGAGCCTTAATGTCTCACACACTTCCATATATAATTTGTGAAAATCGTTTGCATTTAAATTCTGTGGGATTGGAATTTGGGTGCAAGTGAGGAGAAATATGATACATATTCAAATGTTTCTCTGTAGCTTGAAAGTAGCTCCTGCCATTGATGAATGACCATACAGTAATATTTGGTTTTGGTCTGTATCATACCTCTTCCTGAGATATTTGGCGCAATTATTTTTAATTATTCCTCCCAAGCTTTTTCAAGATGACTTTTGTTTTTTTCTAGTTGCATCTTTTTTTTAATACAATTTGGTTTTCAAACAATATTGAGAGTCTAACTGGTGTTCAATTGGAAAAGCCACTTTTTCCCCATGTGTTCCCCGTGAACTCCTCTCCCACAAATGTCTAATCCCTTAAAAAAATATTTCCTGTGTTTATAAAGACTGAAATTAAATTGCTGGATCCCCATGGAGTATTTACTTACAAGTGCAATCCCTTTAATGTTGGAACCGAGTGTGTAGGTTTACAAACTGGCCCATGGGACTGAGGTTATGAAACTGAAAAGTCTTTTATTACTTATAAGCCAACCTGCAATGCATGAAGGCTTGTCAGTGCCTATATATTAAGAATTAATTTGCTGAAAGAATGCTATATTTAACAAAAATCGTTCAAGTTTATGAGATAATTTTAGTGGAATAACACTTTCTGGGCCCTCAGACAACACACGAAAATGTAAATACTAATTATTTCCACATAGGAATTACAAAAATATATAATGTGTTGAAGTGTTAATACTGTCCATAATTTTTATGTATGATTCACAAAATTGAGGCAGAGATATAACAGATTTGGTGGCCGTTTCCTTTCATTTATGTGATAGCCTTATGCTCCTTTCAAAAAATTGCTAAAATTCCTTTTCTTCCTCCAGAATCAGAGAAAGGTTTGTGAATCTTAATTTTATCATTACAGATCTTGCAGTTTACCTTGGAGAATAGGAAATGCAGGCACAAACATGGCTCAGATTACTGTCTTTCTTTGCCAGCCCAAAGGACTCCTCTTTACTCAGTGTTAAATTTGGTACTTGAAAAGATTTGCCCAGTACATGAAAAATAAATTTTAAATTTTTAACGTTGATATTTTCTAAAAACTGGTTCTAGGAGGTGGACTCAATGATCCTTATGGATATATATCCCATAACTTGGGATATTCTATGATTCCAGTCTGATCCTGCTAGTGAACAAAGTTTGTTTCAGACATTCTGGGGGGAAATTTTCAGTGTGGCAGTGAGATGCTAAAACTTGCTGTGGCTGTGACACAAGGCAGCAAGCATGAATATTGGATAAGTCAAGAATAATTTTTCTTTGCTTTGCTCTTCCTTTCTGAGTATGCGAGTCACCTGTCTGATGCCTCAAGCAAACAATATGTTACAACACTCAGTAGTATGCTTCAACTGTTCAACTATCCAGGTAAAATGGACTACAGCTGCTTCTTCTGACCAGAACAGTATGAAAATAGCTGGAAACAGCTGGAAAATATTTTAGAGAAATCAGGTTTTTTTTAAACAGATCAGAGACCTGCATGTATTGTTTTCTATACCATCCCATCTTTGCTAAATTTGGTTCAGTAAAAGAACATATCATCTATTCCCTTTAAAACAATGTTTATATTTTCTATGGGTTCCATGTCGTCATTCAGAAAGGATTTTTTCATTCTTTTCTTCCACACTGGGGGGCCCTGGGCAATGATATAGAGAAGGCAAATAGCACTGTCTGAACTAAGCAAAGTGGAGGAAAGGAAAATTGTATTTTAGCCACATCAAAGCTGCCATATAATCATTATGTTACTAGTGGAAGATGTGAAATCATTCTTTTATTATTTTTTACTTCTGCATAACAACAGTATTTTGGATTAACCAACCCAGAGCAGATAGGTGGTTTTTCTGCATAGGAATTTTACTTGGTGAACAGTAACAAATTCTATTCCCTACATGTGTGTGATAATATTCATCTTTTAATTTGTGTGCAAACTACTGCCTGTACCCTAAAACTGAATGCTGTGTTTTCATAAATCTCTGTGAGTCTACTTCAATTAAATTTACATCATTTTATGTGTAATTCTTTTTTATTCCTGGGACTGTCTAGTGCCACTTTTGGTAAATGAACCCCCTCTTGGGTCGTTTCTACAACATGGAGCAGAACTGTTATCTTTCTGCCTCATTGACTAACTATCTCATTTTCAGCCTCTGAAGAGTAGCTATCTTTTTTCCCCCACCTTGCTTATACTGTTTTTATGTTCCACGAGAGCAAGTTTAGTCCCAGTCCATGCCACTTAGTTTTATATACATACGTATATATATATATATAAAGGCACTAATTTAATGGTCTGTAATATTTCATAAAAACTTCCTCAGAAATCAAAATAATAGCATGTATAAAAGATTTCCAAAATGAAAGAGGAGAGTAAGTCAGGAGTGTCTTAAAGCACAAAGAAGTCATTCATCTGAACATTAATCCAAACATAGTAAAGGCTGCACCACAATAAAATATTCTATTTAATTGATTATTATTGTTATTAATTTTATTTAAATTCCAAAAGCATGAGGCATTATTCTATATATTTTGCCACGTGAGTATGTTCCTGTTTCTTAAACTAAACAGAATCTTAATCAAGCCCCTGGAAAATGAGGGAAGCCATGTAAAGGCCAATGAGTATTTGTTCCACAAGGTGGGAATTGAAAGGCAAATAAACTAGGGAGTTTAAATGAGTAGGAATCAATATCTCATCCCCCTCCTGCTTTTTCATACTGCTTAACAGTTTTAAGTGCAAGCAGTTTCTGGTATGAACTGGTTAGAATCTGTGAATGCAGTAAGCCAATTGCTTTCTCAAATATCTTCTAAAAGTTGTGTGACCTGAAGGAGTCAGTCAAAGCCGTGTGCTGGGATGTTCATTAGTTTTGTAGAGAATTAAGTTACCCATTCATATTTTTATGC
>JAOWBP010002392.1:56497663-56530189 GCA_028571105.1 Tragopan temminckii
TATAGTATTTGATAGGCCAAATTAAAGCAACCCCAAAAACATCCTAAATAACTCACTGATGGCAAAGCATCGGGACACTGCGAATCCTGAGTTGCAGAAATTCATATATAAAATTTCTGCTGAATAGAGCCTTACAATAAATGTGTTAAGCTGTTAGTAGTTAACAAAACTAAAAAAATATATAAAATGCATGCTACCAGTCGAACTCACTGGCTTTCATAGTTTTAATACATCCATTATCAGCAATGGACATTATGCCAGAAAAGTGCAATTCCTAGATTGTAAGAATTTTTTAAAAAGCTTTAAAACAAAAACCAAAAGAAGCCTCCGTAAGCAAAATAAACAACATAAAAAATCTAGGCAAATATTGCAAGAGAATGTTAGGTGAAAAATATACAAAAACCCAACAAGCAACAGAAAAGTGTGGAAGATGTCATGAAAACAAAATGATCCTTAACAATCCAAGCAGCTAACCCTGTTTCCATTAGACTTCATGCTGGTTTATATATTTTACTAATAAACTTTGGAATCATCACTCATACCTAACCAGAATGAATATTGTAAAGGTCAATCAAAGAATTTATTAAAATTATTAAAATCAATGCTTAGGCAAGATCATGAACTATGTTAATCAAAATTATGGAAAGAATACGTACAACAATTAATACTGTAAGTAACTTATGAAAAGAAATCCCTGATTTTTAAGCATCAAAATCTCCACATTTTATCAATCAACTTTTCTTTACAATGCTAACAACTGAAGCCGCAAGGTTAAAGGGACACTGTAATTTTAATATGGAAAATACATATCACAAGCTGTAGACATTATTTATTTTCTGGACTAGAGATTCACTTTCTGTCCCTTCAGTAAATGAAGAGATAAATTATCTTCACAAGAAAAATTACACTTTGTACTTTCTCTAGTAGATGACAGCATTTATTAGCAGATACTTCTGTAGAGTTTGCTCAACAAAACTGAAGGCCCCCATGAGGGAGATATCCATTTCCAGAATCACATAACATCATAAAAGGTTTAGTATTAATGAAGACTTAAGACATTATTTTTTTTTTTTTAATGACAGTGTCCTTTTAAATAGCTAAGTACTTGTATTTACTTGGCAGTAGGTGTCTGAGAACATATTGGAACAAATGCTACTGATTTGCAACAGTTTCTGAATTGAAAAGGACTCTTACCTTTAGATGTGACAAACAGTTCTGCAGGAAAACGTGCCAGTTATTTAAAAAAAACTGTTTCTGACTGACACACAACAGGCAGGTGATCAATGGATACAAAGCCTATGAGTAGGGGGGAAAAAGAATCGATCAAATTGCTCTTAGCAGACCTCCCAAGTCTTGTACATCGAGAATGAGACAGAGCTGGTTCCTGCCTCAGGCTCTCACAGCAGCTAGGACTGGTCACCAGGTTAGCATTCTGCTGTAGCCTTTGTCCTGTACTAGGACGTGTCCGCTAGCCAGGAGTGGGTGTTGTAAGCTGTGTGCTGCAGAGCTCACAGTATAGCACCAAGGGACCACAGTGGAGCTCATCTACCAAGGCCTGACCTCAAGCAAAGGCTGCTGGCAGATCTCACCCTTCTTACAATATTCACTTTCCCTGCAATCATATGAGTCATTTCACAGTGTCTTCTGTGGTGGGAGAGGGAGCTGTCTTAGAAGAAAAAAAGAAAACCTATCAACTCAGTAAAAACTGAGGCAGACTTGAGGTTGTCAGACATCTTACTGCTCCTCAAGGTCTACTTTGATTAATCAAGAAAAACTAGCTTGATAATGGCTGTGAATATGCAAACTAGGATGATCTAGCTTTGCTTTTTTAACATAACATTTGTTTAAAATGTAGTCATGGAGGAAGAAATCTGTAGAGATTTCTATCAGAAAGAGGTAATAAAATACTTTGGAAAAAGAAAAATAGATTACACATGGCTGGGGGAAAAACAAGCAGAACAAGACTACTTAACAGGCTGTTATTTTGCTGGTAAGTCTTGCCTGCCACTTCTATCTTTTAATTAGATATAAATATATGAAGTGCCTGTATGTAAGTTCTTATCAGAAGAGTCATCAGGTTAAATAACACTGTGCAAAAATGAACTAAAACAAGAACAAGTATCAATTTCAAAACAATCTCACAAATGAGATAACAGCTTGCATAAAGAAACAGATAAATATCAAAGCAAATGCAATATATGTAGCATTAATTGGATTGTACTTGAACTGAAGAGTTGAGATTCAAATTAATACAGCTTTTAACTTAAGATAATGTATTAGGTTAAAAGCCTATGATGAACAAAATGGAGAAGTTGAAATATTTCTTTAAAATACCAGCGAATGCTTCTTTCTTGAACTCAAGTCAAAGGTAGTCTGATAAAGCATCTCCACAAAATTTTTCAAACACGGCACATTCACTTCATTTTTAACAGCCTATTAAAAAAAATACACACAAATTGATTTAAAATTTTATAAAGAAGGTATTTAAAACATGCATTAGAATGTTCATGGAATTTAAGAACATTCAAAAGTTAAATCTCACGTTGGCTAGGCATTTGATAACACTGTCTGAAATATAAACAGAAGCGTAACGAACCATCACCACAGCTACATAAGTTACAAAACAACCAACCAACTACAAAACATTGTTTTTAAAACATGGTTTGTTTTCCATACATAAGAAATAGAATGTAAAATATTTAGCCACCATATAATAAATAAAACTACACTGAAACCCTTAAAAGTACAATTTAATGTATTTCAAAAATAACAATTACGTTTTCATTGTTCCCTTTATCAGTGCTCCCCTTTTCTTTTATATCCCCCAATTATGAAAAACTGAAAACTTGAAAGAAATGACACACAGATTACTAGGCAGTCAACAACACCAACACAAGTGGTCTTTGTACAGTTTGCACAATTAATGAAGGAGATGAACACACCTCTACACTTTTATTACCCAATCCATTCTTGGATTCAAAACAGCCTTCTCCCTGCTCTCCTCACCTCTTACACTTCTCTCTGGATGCCTCTTATAATCAATTTAAATGTAATTTTGATGTACTACTCTATTCTTTGGGTGGTTTTTTTTTTTTCCATGTTTATTGAATTCTGACCTGTTTGGTTTCTTTTGTTTTTTTAGTTGTGTTTTTTTATTATTATTATTTTGTTTTTGTTTGTTTGTTTTGTTTAGTTTTGCTTTTCTGGAAGAAATTATCTATAAAAGTAAGTTTGGTAATTGCACGTTCTTTACAACACTGCAGAAGCAATCTTACTTATTTTTATTTTGTATTTTTTGACAGAGAACCAGAAAGGTGAAAGTGATTTCGCCATTTCTCCATTTTTCCCAATATAAGCTTATATATATATATATGTATTTAGTTTTTTATTACAGAACTAAGAGTTATTAAAAGATATATTGCGTCCAAATTGCTAAGAACAATCTCAACACATTCATGATGTGGAGACATAAAAAAACCAAAATACTGTATACTGCAAGATGTAAAAAAAGAAATTTTTACATTTTAAATGATTTTTGTCATGTGTCCAAATTATTTCTCTTTTGCTATTCTTAAGATCTAAGTTGTTCGGTACTTCCCCTAGTGTCACTTGATAAATTGGAGCCAGTTGTTGCTAACACCTCATTGCTGCTTTCGGATATAACCCTGAGCCCATAGATCAACTTTAACTTCCCCTCTGTAAAATATTCACTCATCCATTATACCTGGAGGGTCCAAATCCGGTTGTATTTTTTAAAAATGCATGAATGACTCAGCAGGAGAACGACAGTAACAAAGTCGTAATGCTGAAATCCAACAGCTTATTCACTAGTGATTTTCTGTACCCAAGATAACAGCAAATCCAGATGCACTTCTTCCCCCTACTTGAAAAGATTCAAATTTGCATCTCACGTAGAGAATGACTAACCCTCTCAACTCTACTTCCACCTGGAATGGGGTTCTCAGCTTCTGTTTAAGAAGCGCCATTTATATCAAATGATTAAAGATTCAGTGAGTCAGAAAGAAAGATCAAGACACCCTCACCAACTGCTGAAAGCACTGACTCAGCCACTATTTGTAGGAAGAGATCCACGGCTCATCACAGACACACGCACTGCACAGCTGATGTGCATGCCTCTGTGACTACCACAGACTAGTTCCGATTCCAATGCTGCCTCTGTCCGATCAATAAATACGTGTTTTTTACTATTTCAATTACAATTTTGTAAACTAAAAGTCATATTTACCTAAATGCTAAGTACTTTATTCACTACTCACTTGACCTGTCAAGCAACTATGCAATTCAAAATGGCAAATGCATCTACCACTCATCTAGTTAGGTCATTCTTCTCTAGAAAAGGGAAGAAATATGCCCAGGTAAGACTTCAGTCAATAAACAGTTACTATCAACACCACATCTCCGTGGTCATGCCTTAAAATGAAATATCACCTCCATTTTAATATATTTTTTCTAAAGTTCCAAAGTTAAGAAATCTAGAGAAGATGAATATATCCTTGCAGGTCAAGACAAGACAGATACACTTGAAAGAGAAAGTAGAGGTCAAAGATATTTTATGCTAGACTTCTTCTTCTTCCATAGGAGCTTACACTCTCCCTACCTGACTGCAAAAATTTATATATATCAGTTTATTCTAGAAAGAACTTAGAGATTTCAGCTAATAAAGAAAGTCAGTGAAATTTCTAAATAAACAAAATATAAAATACATGAAATTTCAGTCTTTTAGAACAAGTATAACATACCAGTGTTGTGATATAAGAGCCAAGAAAATAAGAGTGTTAAAAAGTCCTGAAAATACCTGGGGAAACCAGCTAATCTGCAAATTGTACCAACAAACTTCCCTTCAAAAGTTTACGCAGGTGCTCATAAGTAACTTACTTCGTCACATTTTTAAATATGTAAAAATGCAGTATAATGAAGGTTATTTGAAGCAATTTTATAATTTTATAATGAGAGCTCAACTGTAAAAAAGGAAAATGATGGGAGGAAAAAAAATACTTACAGCAGCCACAGGGATAAGAATTTCCACAAACAAACCAGCAAGTGCATGTTTTATGTCTTTATCTTTTACTTCCAGGAAGTACTGGGCACATTCCTTTGTGATGAAGAATTAAAAAAAGGTTTTGAAAAAAGAAGAACGACTTAGAAATGTCATTACGCCATAAATATTAATCACAGTAACACATCAATTACTAGTTCAAATTTTGAAAACAGTTGGTCTTACTTTCTGTAATAATAACAACTTTACAAAAGATTGGAAACTTTAAATGCCTTTTGGCCAGGAACTAATAAAAACTTGAATGGGGAATGTTTTTTTCTATTCAGAATAAAAAAAGATGCACATTTTTCTTCTACTTGCCAAAAATAAACACTTATCTTACACTGAAATCATTATAAACTAACATTTTACACTCTCATGTACTCGTTTGAATTTCCAAGGTGACTTTGACACAAGGACACAAAAACAATTTTACAGAGGAATAAATATCCATACACTTGTATGCACGCTTCACTGTACAAAACTTGAAAGAAATTGAACTATCCAGTTATGTGGTAGATTTCTCAGACTAATGTCAAGGTCAATGGTTGTTAAACAGCTCAACAATTTTTCAATCCAGTCAATAGAAGCAAACAAAGATTCAAATTCTCTCTGAGAATGAAGTGTTTCAAACAGAAGTGCTTCTTGGTATCTCAGCTATTTAAAAAAAAGATATTTCAAGAAACTTCTTTTTCAAACTACTTTCATAAAGAAATAAAAATAGTAGGTTGCTACCTATCTCTATTTAGTCTCAAACAATTTCATTTAGTACAGGTTAGCCACATTACTGCGACAACTCAGAACAGGTTCTCATTATGATAGGTACTCATAAACCATAGAGAAACAAATGATTCATGCGTCTGAGAACTCTGAAACTAACAGAACAGGATGAAGGATGACACAACTGAGTTAAATGATTGCAGTAAGTACTGTTGCACTTTCATGATCTGAACAATCAAAATAATGCTTAATTCAGTTTGCTGTGACGTTCGATTACCTGCATGAACTGAAATGATGCTTCAAAATCCTCCACAGGATACATCTTTACTCGAAAAAACTTCATTCCCATAATCAAACTGATGATGCTTTGTACTACATGAGGACTCTGTTCTTTTTGCCGCAGTTCTTTTAACTCAGTGACAAACTTCTTCCTAACAGCTTGAAACCTGAACGAGGGATATAAATTGCATTTATTTGCATTTTCTTTTACATGAAGTCCTTAACTCAGAACTGATGTCTTTATTCTGTAACTGATATCATAATCTACAGTAAATTAAAAACAAACAAGATGAACCCTGATACTTAAAAGCTAGGCATTTCAAGAGTGATTACCACATTGGAATACACTTGTTAACAGAACAACTACTGACAGATAGCCAGCCTCTTTTCTCTGCATCTTCAGGTTGATTCATTGTTTACTAAAGTAAAGATTATGCCTTGATTTGTTCAATCTATTGCACTGGAACATGAGGAACACACATCAGTCTACATTATTTGTTATCGAGGCCACTAACAAATGCCGCTATATTAAATACTTTTCAACTCTACTATCATTTTCCCCAAGAAGAGTCAGAGATTGAACTGATTGAACTTACTTTGATTGAGCAAGAACCCCTGTCACTTCTGCATATAAGTCTGCAATAATATGCACGTTTCCAGTGTTGGTTCCTGAATACCTAAAAGAAAGAAAGAAAAAGATGACATTCCATATCCTGTAATATAACCATAAAAACAATGAAATTCATAAATAAAAAGCATAGGTGATATTTGGGCACAAATTGGACAAGTTTCATCTGAACATGAGAAAGAACTTCTTCACACTGAAAGTGACAGCACTGGAACAGGCTGTCCAAAGAAGTTGTGGAGTCTCTTTCTCTGGAGATATTTAAAACCTACACGGACACTACCCTGTGCAACCTGCTATAGGGAATCTGCTTTAGCAGCAGGTTGGAGTAGATGATATTCAGAGGTCTCTTCCAAACCCTATGATTCTTTGTCTCTGTGTAAAGTAGTGTCGTTTCGTTGATGAGACACATTCTGCACAGGAAGTTGGTAGATACTGTTGTTATCTAACCTCGATCCTCTCTTCTGTCTCTGGTTGGCTATGTAAATCATTCTATGCAAAATTAACTCTATTATTATTACATCTAACAAAGCTGTGCTCTTTCAAGATACGTGTTCAGTTTTAAATTATCAATCATTGCTCCTTTACAATATTATCACCAACGTGTTACATGTGAAGCAATCAAATGAGAACAACTACCACAGTGAAGCACAGGTTGAAAATATATACAAAACGTTTTATAGTATGCAGATGAAACTCACCCTTCCTTATGTTTAAAGTGCTTAAAAGCCAAGTTTAGAACTTCATGTACTAAAGGATCTGGCACTGGATGAACAGGTATCTGAAACAAAAGTGTTGTGTATAGGTAAGTAGCTATGCACATATGTGTGTGGATGTATGTATGAAGTGCATAAATAGGACTGTGAGGTGCCCTGCAGAAATATTTCCTACTCTCATCAGAGCACAAATCCTCTGCTGGCACATGAGGCCAACCTCATTCCACAAGATATGAACATTTACACAACCTAAGATCTTAAAATTAAAGCAATATTGGTGACCATATAAGACTTGCTGTAAATGCAAATAGACAAAACAATAAATCTTCCTAACATTACGTAAAAATCAGATGACAAAATCATGCATTGTTTAAAAGGACCTTTTTAAAAACAAAACAAAACAAAATATCAGTGATTCTCTAACACCACTACCTTCCTCAGTTTCAAAAGGAAACAGCTGACTGAAAAACACAAATGTATTTTTAAAATACATAAAAGATTACTCTCTTGGCTACAAAAAATGAAGCATTTATTGCTTGAGAATTTCATACTCTTGTGTGTAAATAAAGCTATTCAAGAATTTCTGATTACTGGAAAAGGCTGTTTACGTGGATATATAATACAATGAGTAATAAACAGTCATTAAAGTAAGATTTTTGTTCCTACACAGGTCATGCCCATAACCCTCTCTCCAGTTGCTCTGTACTTATTACAGAAGAGGCTGGATCATAACCCTAGCATGCCATCTATCCAGTTTCTAAGAATTAAACAACGACAAGGCTTCCAGGAAGACAGGATTAAATGTGAATGTAAATATGTTTATTGATAGAAAGCAATCCTTTCAACACTTTGACTGCCTAAATGCAAAATACATTACAGGCAGAACATACTTCCTTCAGATAAGAAGACTACTCTAAATGAAGGATTCTCTGTGACATAGCTTGGTTCAGTGGCCCACTGAATACCTTCCCAGAGAAAAATATCATTACTAGGGCTCTTAAAGAAAATTTGGGCATGGTGGGTGGAAAGCAGGCAGTACCTCTAATTGTGACTTGTGAATGCTTTTTAATGCAGAGAGAATCCTGACCCTTAGCTTGCAGAGGTGATCTGGGATAAGAACTTTTGCGGAATTTAAAGATCAAACAAAATAATACGAAATACATAATGAGCATCTAGACCACTAGCCACGTAGATGGCTGTTTCCTGGGTTTCTACAGATGACTGGGAAAGGGATTTAGACAAATAATTTCTCTAACAGAAGAAATACAGCCAAAACGCTGAGATAGTTCCACATCTAGAAGTTCAAAATCAGATATAGAGAATCCCCACTAAAAAAAAAAGAAACCATCAAAATGACATCAGAATTTCTGTTCAGAACTTTCTTCCCTGTTTCAAAAGACTGAAGAATAAGCACTAAATTAGTTGACTCCAGAAAAAAACACTTATCTGGATTACATGTGTAAAAGGTGCACCAAGAACTACAAGAGTCATCATGGAAGACATAGTTCAGACCAAAAATTTGCCATCTCTCCTGAAATCTGGACCCATTAGCAACACACGTGTTATTCTACAGAAAAACTGAAAGAAATCAGTTCAGAATGCAGCAAATGCTCACACAATCTATTCCATTTCCCTTTTATTTCCAGCACTGATAGAAAAACTGAAGCAGGTAGGGAACATGAATAATTTATTTATTTACCTTCTGTAAAACACTAACACATAACAGTTCAGTCATTTTAATACTGTTGCTTAAGTGTGTTGCTGTGTTTGCAGCGTAGGAATTTCCCTTTAGATGACTGGTTGGTTTCTCAGCAAAGGATAGACAGCTCTGAATTGTGTTTCACTATTTTCATTTTTCCCTGTACCACAAACATGCCGTATACAACCACATAAGCACAATTCTCCTACAAATTACCAGCAAACTAAGCCATACTCCTTTTTTTACTTAATACAGAAAGCCAATTCATTTTCATATACCAGCGCATAAAAAACACAAAATATATGAGCAAACTTCCTGCTTCAACTACTTAACTCTGCTTTCAAATATTTTATTATTTTTTCCTCTCAAATATGTAAGAAAAAAGACTGTTGAAGAGAGTTGAAGCCAAACTCTGCTATCTTATGCATATACCAATGCAAATTCTATATTAACAAAACTTGTGCATGTGCTACATTAGCAAAAGGCAAAATAAAATTACATATCCTTTCCAATTTAAAGAAATGTGGCATTTTAATCTTACTATTCAACAACTTCACACTGTATTTCAGAAATGTCTAAGCACACAAAAGGTGCTGAATGTGAATAAAATGTTATTTTTACAACTTTACTTTTTATACTGCATTAGTAGGTTTGGCTTGGCGGATCCAAGAAATGAACTGAGATAAGGCAGGGCATAATTACAACCTTACATGCTCCAGTTATCTGTATAAAATTCTAGAGGAGGTGGCTAAAACTGAGATGAAAAAACAATAATTTAAAGAAATACGTCAAAGA
Source organism: Tragopan temminckii (assembly GCA_028571105.1). Taxonomy (NCBI): domain Eukaryota; kingdom Metazoa; phylum Chordata; class Aves; order Galliformes; family Phasianidae; genus Tragopan; species Tragopan temminckii. The sequence goes on from JAOWBP010002392.1 coordinate 56,507,554, forward strand.
GCTTACCTGTTTCAGAACCTCTATTAAAACTAAACAAAAAATGAAATCTACAGCTAAGTCCCTCCTTTCAAGTAGATAGTCTCTTTCACGTTGTTGGTCATCCCTAAAATAAAATTAAATAAATAAAATCAAGAACATACATATCACACACAACTAATCACAAATATTACAGAGGAGCATACATATCTCCCATGCAATCATAGTGAAACACAAGTATAAATGCTTAGACTTTATAGTTTGGTGCAGCACTAAGATCCCGAACCCTCTTGAAAGGACCTGCCAACAACCAAAAAAACTCCCAAAGGGAACAAACTAGCTTGAAGTAATCAGGGTCCAACTTTCTTCTTTGTATCACCCACAAAATTATTAAGTCATTTTGTGGATATCAATCACACAGTTAAATGCAACATCTCAGAACATCTTCCTCCTCTGCAGATTTAGTCAGTGATAGATCAAAATACAAAATGTTTGTCAAAAAATAAACATACAAAGAAAAAACACCAAACACAAAGCACACTTACATCTTCTTACAAGACACACAAAAATTAAGCAGACTTTTGCAAGGAAAACTCTTACCCCTTTGATTTTGTGCTAGATCGAGGTCTGTATTCATAGGATTCATCTTCTGTTCCGTTTTGACGCCTGTACCAGTCAAACAAGGTGCGTAACAAGGAGGGGAGACAGTGCTCTGCTACTGAGCTCATAGAGCTTATCAACTGAAAAAAATAAGAAAAACTGTTTACCACGACAAAGCAATCAGATTTAAGTATATACCTGTTCTATTTAAATAGATCTATAATCATTCTTTCAGACCGGTGTTTTATTTATCCTAAAATAAATAATTATCCTAAAATAAAACATTGTTTTATAAAGGATATAAGGATATATAAGGATATAGTAAAATTTCACAAAGCAGCAACATCACATATAATTTTCATCTTGGAGAATAATACTAAATATGACACAAAGTTAAGTAATACGACAAATATAAGTAGGCAAATTACTCTGGGGATCACAAAACTCCAAATTTATACAGAATGCCCATGTGAAACCACTGAGAAAACAACAGATACTTCAGAAAGTCCCTGAATCCTACCATACGCATTTCTGAAGAATCACAGAACCATAGAATGGCCTGGGTTGAAAAGGACCTCAAAGATCGACTACTTTCAATCCCTCTGCAATGAGCAGGGTTGCCAACCACTAGACTAGGCTGCCTTGTCTTGCCTACCTTTAAATTATGACATATAAAAAATAACCTTTCTAATATGAACAAGTATGTAATCATGAAAAATGTGCTTTTTTGTTACAATGGAAGCAATAATAATAAAAATGAACTTATTTTTAATATTCTAACTCCACGTTTAATACACTTGTCTGCCTAGATCTCAAGCTATATTTATTTTCAGCCTAATTCCCCTTTCAGGAAAGCAAACATAGTGAAACAGTGTCAGTAAAAGGCATTAGAGAAGGAAGACCTCAAAATGATATGAAATCTGAATTATCTGCACTTCTTTTAACTTAAACTAACAGAACTTTTCTGTGCCCAAGCGCGGAGGGGAGAATGGCTGCAGAAAGGTGGTACCAAGCAGCTATAAGCCCCAGTCAGGAGGCAGTGGCAAGCCAGTCAGTTGCTAGAACTGTGGCTGGGAAACGAAAGTTAACACATTGTTCCCAAATGCCACACACTGATTACCTTTTGCAACTTTCAAATGAGAGATTTTGATAGAAGCCATCCTCTTGCTATAACTTACATATTTCTCACTATTCAATACTCCAGAAACCTAAGATAATGTCAGTATCAGAATTTCTTTGCCCTCATTTAAGGCATCCCACTTTTTCAGTTTTGGGAAAAGGATGGGGAGAAGTTAACCATACGGAAACCTCAGAACAAGCTTTCAACTATCAGAAAACTTTACTCAACTAGTTATCCATGTCACAGGAATTAAGCAGAATTCCTGACTCTCTGAAAAAAAAATTTCTCACAGAGAACAGGTCTGAAAACTTTTGTCAGAAAAATAACAATAGTGTTCTGACTACAAACATAATGAAAGAACAAAAAAATAATTCACACATACATATGAAACCAAAATTTGTTATTATTATTACATTTTTAGAAAAATTAGATTATTTCTATATCATATAATGTCAGAAGTTGTATGCCATATTTTTTTCTAGTTTTCTGCACTCAGCTTACTTGCAAAATCTATGTGTAGCTTAATATGCAAATACTAGCAATTAATAAAAATATCCTGAGAAAGACTTCTAGGGGGAAAATTGTAGAAAAAATAAAAAATACTGCTGATATACAGATTTTCATAGACAATCCCTATAATTCAGATCATTTTGCTCTTGGTTATTTTTAAAATAAAATACTGTAGCTACCAAAAAACTTAAGCTGGATCCTCCCTAAACCATTTGCTTTGCTTGTGGGTTAACCTTCACTTTGAAGATAAAAGCATCAAAACAATTTAGATTAGAAATTATTAGAAGCCTACATAAGATTTATGGGGGAAGGGGTCTTGGAAAATAAACTTATACATCAAATGTCATATGTCAGTATCTGTTTTTCTTTTGGAAGGAAGGAAAAGAAAGAGGTGCATGGATGGCTCTTAACCGAACAGCAGTCAGATCCACAGACTTAGGTGCAATACCTATATCAAAGGAATAGTGGAAGCTTAAAAAATTGCAGTAACAAAAGATACAAACAGAATATTGCAATTCATACAGTAAGAGGCTACTAAAAAACGGTTAAGAAAAGCAATGTATAATTAATGAGGCACTATCTCAAGGCTGCCACTCCATAGCGAGGAAGAGGTTACAGGACAAAGACATGCCTAAGTTATGAAAGAAGCACAGACAATAAACATGAATAAATACATCAGTTATTCCAGGTGTAGTTCAGTTAACCAAGTGAAACATAATAGCTTTACAGTGAGATTATACACTCAGGGAAGAATGAAGTTATACCTTGTCTCTGCCTTCTGCTACAGAATCAGAAAGCATCAAGTAACTGAAATCAACATTATTTGCTTGTAAAAGCCAAACCCCCAAACATTGAAGCACAAAGCAATTTAGGCATATGCTACACAAAGCTAGAAATACACAATCTTTTTGTCCAAACATGTTCAACATGTTACCTTCAGCAGTTTTCACTATCATTTTCAGACAACTAACCTTCTAGTTTCTTATCATCATGGAAAATAAACTCTTAAGTGTTGTTTTTTGGGTTTTGTTGTTGTTGTTGTTGTTGTTGTTGTTTTTTGCTTCTCCTCTATGCTTGTTTCTAACAACTCTGGTCCGGTAACTAACCTTGAGGGTCTAAGTCTTCTAAAGCCAACTCAGGCACTCCAATAGAAATGCTCTAACCCACCCCAACACTGTGTAGCAGAAACACAGGCCACCTTAATCCCACATGAACCGCCTTCCATGGTGTGCCTCCTACCTGATCAAACTGAAGATCTTCACCTCTTTGAAGAGATCTGGACAAGAGCTTTTCCTGGAAGAAATGTAAAAAGAAATATAAACCTCATAATGCAATTCGCCAAAGATAAGATTCTTTCTTTTTCAGTTATATCACAAAACAAAGAAATAACATTTAATGTGAATACTTGCATTATTTTCCAGCTAAAGCTATTTCTGAAGACGTGAAGTGTGCTCACAAGAAACTGAACAGAAATCCAAAATTAATTCAGCAGCACAGTAGTAATAATACTAATCGTTAATAAAACTGACAAACAGAAAACGTCAAACACCTCTCCCCAGCAGCAGACCCCACAGAAATGTGCTCTATGGAGGCAGTTGGCAAGGTGGGCTGGGCTGGGCTGTGAAGAAAAGCCATTCCCCTCCAAGCTGACAGTCTTGTTAAAGTGATCAATTGCTCAGTCTACCGCCAGTCTGCTCTTTCCCTGAACAGCAAATGGAAAGAACTAGAAACTAAGTCCAGGAAAAGGGGTATGTCAATAATAGTTTCTTTCATAAGGTACAGAAAATGCAATATTAATAGGATTTAATTACAATATTTCATTGCTACCAGTATCATAAAACATACTGCTCTGTTAAAAGCAAAATTCAATTATATTCATGACAAAATAATTCAATGTGAATTAAAGCATTGTGGAAAATGACACAAAACACTCATGAACTATAATAGGTATAGCTACAAGAAATACAATTTTTTACGAGTCTCTTGCTTGGATACCTGGAAAGTTTTTGTTTTTTTTAAAAAAAAAAACAACAAGTCCCAGAGATGTACAGATTGGCTTGCTAAACCATAAACCCAAGTGCTAGAATAAAGCCTTAAGTGTATGCTAAAAAGCAGTAAGACATGTAAGGACACAGTGAGCATTCTCAGCTAATTACAGACACACTGAAGTACTTTTCATTTTATTATATACAAACCAGAAACCCCTCTGTCTTTGACAAGGAGAGCAGAAGTACTGGATGTAAGAAGCTCGAGGATCCTGCGGCAGGCAAGCCCAGGGATTACGCAGCCCAGCAGCAGCCGCCAGGTGGGATGGCACAGCAGCGTGCAGCCCTCAGCAACTTGCCAGAGCACAGCAGCAGTGCACCACTCACAAACAGCAACTGCTCAGCAGCTTGGCATGGGGCAACACCCTTCTGCCACGCTGCTGACGGAAATTTACAAAGCCAGCACTGCTTGGCCTTTAACTCCTGCAAGACCAAAGCAGACAGACTACATGGGAAACGGATCTGGACTGGGGTTGGGTGTACCAAGCTCACCATTCAAGCCAGCTGTTTATTTTACTTCATCTTAATTGTGATCTTGAAAATTAGAGACAGTTTCTGCCATTTTCTGCTCCAACTGCAGCTGTATTCTTTTCAACTACAAATAGCATCTCTTGCCACTACTACAGCTCTCTAAGAACTTGAATTCAGCATCGCCCGGGCAAAAGGCATTCACCCATTCTGAAAGCATAACATGAACTAAAACACTGAGAACACCTACTGAGAATTCAGACCAATTTCACTTTCTCTGATTCAGAAAACCCTTGTTTATACGGACTACTTGACTGCCTAATTGAACACTGTCTTTAATGTACATCTCCAGTACATTTTAAATAAAACATTTTTAAAAGGCATTTTCAGGAAAATGCATTTAATACTCTACAGTAGTTCTATTTGTTCATCAACTGATGTTGAAGCAAGAAGGAACAGGTTTCAGATACTGACAAATAAACACTCTTTTGAATGTTACAACCGTTTACAATGTGATGTGTAATGCCTGTTCAAAATACCATTATGAGAGTTTACATTTTGCAGCAGGTACTAAAAGTTTCAAGGAGTAATCAGTACGTCAGAATCTCCTTTTAATTACAATCCACTTCCCCCTCCATTTTTTTGTTTTGTTTCTTGATGCAAGGAAATTTTCTGCTGTAGTGGTGAATTCATGCACCCATATTGTGCTTTCAGATAAACTGCACAAATAATTGTAATCACACTGATTGTATGAGAAATGTTCCACCCAATATAAACACTGTATACTGCTGAATGAGCTGAAGAAAAATTAACTGGAAAACTATTTCCTGAGAAGAAGTGGACTTTCCTATCAAGTGGAGAGGTGACCTTCCTATAAAACAACTGGTAGAGCTAAGGCTCCTTCAGCCTCCCTGCGACACAATGCCTGGTGTGTCATGTTTTCACCACAATCCTGCAAGACTATTAAAAAGGTGAATAAACACTGAGGTTATTATATCCATTGCATGTGTCTAAAACCAGAAATAGCAAAACAAAAGAATACACACACACAAAAAAAGTGAAATGATCCAGAAATCTTAAGACAAAAAAGGCCATGTCAACAGATAAGCACACTATTTTAAGGTACTTCTAAAAATTTAGCTTTTTTTTTTTTTTTTTTTTTTTCTTCTCATCGTTTTCTGTTCAGATTTGGGAAAAAGCAAGTAGCACACCACTAAGTATTGTCTCGATTATCTTCATTTTGCTTGCTTGTAATACAGATTAATGTATGGGTAGGCATGCTATACAGAAGCACAAGTACAGAGGCAGTAGAGTTTAATGTCAGGAGACTTACTCAGGCAATTTTAGAGAGAAATGATATTTCATAGAACAGGATATAATTGGTAGCATTTGAATTAGCTCAAGAATCTCCTGAAATAGTAGAAAATCAAATGTATGCCAGTAGAATTTGTAGAGTCAATGTTTCCATTATTTCAGATTGTATCTAGATCCATTGCTATATTTGCCATTATATTCCAGTGGCATTTAAAATTTTCATTATCAAAAACATTAAATTTATTCCTGTATTAAAAATATTATGAGCCTTCCTATTTTAGCTGTTAATTTACTAGTATTCATGGGGTGGCCATAAAGAACCTTTAAGACAAACTTTCTGTGAAACTCTGAGCGAATGATTTCAGTGTCAGGTAGAAGTGTATATCCTGGCTCCCTGTGGTTATTTTTAATGTAGCGTAGAGTACTGATGTGTTAAGTTCATTTCCTGTAAAGTGTACCATTGTGTTCAGAGTGTGTTCAGGTCGCAGTTTGAGAAGTGTAGGACAATGGAAAAAGCTCACCAGTTCCATTCATATAAGTCTTGTGAAAATAAATCAGATAACCCAAAGCTCTGGTATTTGTGACAATCCTTTCATGGTGTAACTGGCAACTGTAATGTTTTCATGAACCCACAGAAGGGCATCTATATTAGCTGGGCCAGTGGTACCATGAGGTAAGAGAATCATGGGAGAAGAGAGATATCTTTGATTTGAATTTCATCTTTACTTTTTGTTGTATATATCTTCATTTTCATTTGCTGAACCTCATGCTACTTCAGGGTTCTTGGAGATATTATTTTAGAGTACAGTGGAAGAGTCTACCCTCCTGCTTTGTTGTCTTTGTGTACTTCTCTATTTTCTCTGACAAATAGAGTGTATGAGTATCACTGTTTTCATTCACATTTTGTAAGACCTTTTTTTCACTCCTGACTCTATTGAAATTAGTTCCAAAAACAACCCTGGAAAAACAAAGTCTCTGTTAAAATTGTTTGATCAACCTATCTCCAGAGTCTTTAGAGAAGGCTGAATGCTAACGAAGTCCATGCAGACGTTCCTGTTACAGTGAAACATTCAAACACCTCCAGTAATGTGCAAAACTATAACTCTAAATGGTAGAAAATCCCTTTTGGCCTATTTATAGAAGGCAGCTGGTATTGCTGGAATAAAGAAAATCTACCCTCATTTGTGACACATTTGGAAATAATCTCTACTTGCTTACTGCTGGCTACATAAGCTTGATCCTGCACTCCTTACACAGAGAAAAAAATATCATGTATCTGGGCAGAGTATTGTTAAGGTTAAAGGGTGCAAGATCACAATGTTTTGATGTGAAACTTAAGACAGTTAGCAAATGCAGCGCTTGAGGTGATTTGTGCTTCTGCCAGGTTGTCAACAGCAAAAGCATTTCCAGCAGAGCGTAAAAAGTTCATTTCTGTGGATCCTAATCATCTATATTCATCAGCTACTGTACAGCTTCAGCTTTTAGACACAAGACTCTATTTAAGACAGAAAACTATATTTCAGCTCAGTGTACCATTTTGTTACTTGTAACACGTTCTACTAGGTCCGGAATCACTCATTATTGCCAAGAAAATATTCCTGTTCTATGTTGTCTGGGTAGAGTATGAAACATGTTGCAATCTGTGCTTTATATAAAATTCTGTTTTACAACATTATTTGCAGAAGGTTCCTATGCTGTGGAGATCCCTTCTAATTCTGGTGATCTTTCTCCCTCCCTGTTGGGAGAGGTCTGTAACAACCTCCGCTCCATGCACAGCAGGGTTTTGCAGGCCTAGCTTTCTGTTGTTCTCTCTTCTCATAACTTTTGACTTTCTGCAGTACAGTATTTCCAGACTCACCCATCCACTTTTTTTGTTTTCTATATATTTTATGTTGCCTACTTTATCGCAACCCCCACCTTGGGACTCCTCAACACCATTACCTTGCAGTGACTCCTTCTGGGAGAAGTGGCAACTTGAACAGCTACAGAGTTCCCCTATTGCTGATGCCGGTCAGTGTCCAGTCCCAGGTCAGTGGCATGTTGAATGGATGCCTCAGGTGCCATTCTCCTCCCTCACCTGCACCCCTCGAGACAACTACACCTTTTTAAGCTGCAAAGGGAACCAACTTATGCTGTCACTGGGATAGAAACCCTAGGAATTCACCACAAATTCACCACCATGAGCAAAAGCTTTAGGTGAAAGTATCTTGTAGGTACATGGAGCTGTTGCACAAACCTTCACCTGATCTGTTGTTTGATAAAGACGCTCTGTGTATGTGATTGACTTGTCCCTGCAATAGAAAGGGGATTTTTGTGAAGTACCTGAAATACACTAATGCTTTTTTTTTTTCCCCCCTCTATTTTCATAGGCAGTCACTCAGGCGTGGTTTTGAGCATCAACTCCAGAGAGATGCACAGTTACCTGGTTAGCTGATACTTACAGCTGAACGTGAAAACCGAAGGACTCTTCTCTGTATCGTTTTATTTTTCCCTGGTGATGTCACAAAATTACAAATATGCTGTAAATGCTGGTGGAGAGAAGGTTCCCTAACAGTCCCGTGGAAAAAAGCGTCCATCGTCATTTACTGGTGGAGAAGGATGCACATCTTGTGTTCACTAATGGCCTGAGAATTTATTATTCAAACTCAAGCTACAGTAGCAAATGTGTAGCCCTGGGCACGTTCAATGCCACCTTCTTTCTTTCCTGTATAAGCTCTAGTTCTCTGTGTTTATTTTTAGGAGAATTGACTGTAACTTTTTAATTATAATTTTAATTGAGGTATTCAGCAGAAGGATGGGACTCTTCAGCTTGGAAAGGTGATTTCTAAACCATGACTGGACCAGAACAGGTGCTGGTTGGTCTCAGTGACATGGTTTCAGAGGGCCGTAACAGCAGTGGTTCTATACTGGGACAGGTTTGAGCAAGGAGCTGGATGTGCTCCTAGTCAGTACAAGCTCTTAACTTAAATACATGTGAGACAATCTAATGAATTTAGGCCTAGGCCCTTCTGTGGATTAAACAAAGTAAAGTGCTAAATAGGTTATCTGATAATTGTAGGATAACACTCCTTTAAGTGTATCAAGTCCTGACAAACCCTCAGCACCAGTACCTCCCCCAATCCCACCCATGTATGAGATAAACACACCAGCGTGAAGCTTTTCCCAGACCAGGTGCCTTCACTTACGGACGGTCATTTCAGTTGCTCTCCTCTTGTCTTCTGAGAGAGTACCTCTAGGATAATGACAGCTGCCAGAGCAGTTATCATGTAACAACCCATGCTGATGGCCTGTCTCTTTTTAAATTTCCTTAGAGTGCAAATACGTCTTCGTGGTCACTTTCCTTGTAGGATTATTTTATTAAGACTTACTGTTAGGGCAGAGATGCTGGGAAAGTCAGAGCCATCCTCCAGTTTGGACAACGCAGTTCCTTTCCTACCCACATCTTCCCTTGGGATTTCAACTTTGGAGGCAGAGATGGGCAAACTCGTATGCAAGCTTCTCCATTTGTGTTGGTCTTACAAGCCAGAAGGCACGAGGAGGGCCTGTATCTGTGGTATCAGGTCCGTGCTTCCTTTCTCTCACCACAGGGTGTCACTCGGGCCCCACCACAGCAGTGGTCCCAACTTCTGCAGGTTGGGCAGAGGGTGAAGTAGGGCGCTTCTCTTGGAAACCTACATAATCTCTTCACTTTTTGCCTTCAGTAGAGGATAAATAGCTCTTTACTCACTGAATGTCATGCCGATGCTAGTGACAAGCTCCCGCACCACCTTGCGTGCAGGGGATACGGGTAGCTAGCTGCATCTGCCTGAGTAAACAAGCAGTAAATAATGAATGCTGGCAAGACACAAAAGAACTGTCTTAAAATTACCCCATGCATTGGAGTCATTCTTCTGCATAGCTGTGGGTATCCTAAAGCATATGGTTGTCAAATGCAGCAGAGTGGGATGTCGTAATTCAGTGCAGTAGTGTGGGCTATCAGAAACCCCACAGGATGTATGTGTAAAGCACAAGAAAATCTTGTTTAGAAACTTCATGTGATGAGCTGGATGAAAAAGATGCTGAAAAGTACTGCAGACTCCTCAGGAAAATAAATTCAAACTTCTTTCCAAAATTTCTGCCTACATAGTGGTGGAGTGCCGTGCAAACTGACCCAGAGAGAAGCAGTGCTCTAGCTAACTGTTTTGTTCAACAAGTGTGTGCATAAATCCAAAATGTTATGTGGAACTGAGTCTGCATTTCTCAAAGAGAAGTGTGATATAGAATGTGCTGTGCATTGGAAACTTGGTTGCACCAGAGGCTTCCCCTTCTCTCTAGCTTTTTATGTGTTCTCTAGTGGAAATGAGCTGGAACAGACAGTAAAATAGCACTGCAAACAGCTTGCTTGTTCCTGTGAAATGTATCTGAAGTGGGCATGGAGCAGGTGAGTAGGGGACTAGTCTCCTGGAAAAGGAATGGGATGGAGATTCAAGCACTGAAATTGCTCTCCCACTGTTTGTCTGATTAGTTAAGGACATTGTTGGAACTGGGTCACACATCTGATCTGTTCTTTAGCAGCTACTTTCATACATTTAAAACAGGGTGATTTGTGTCACTGATAACAGCAGTCTTTTGGAAAAGAGTAGAATATTTAACTGCGCGGTACACTAATTAACACTTAGCACGATATAGTGCCTGTAATAATGTTTTTCAATGCTAATTAATTTGATTCATGCAGCACTCCTGCAAGGTTGGTTTGTCATGTCTTAAAAGCACTGTTTTCTAAAGAGTTGTCAGTATTGTTATAACTGTATTAGCAGTTATCCAACAGATAATAAAGTAAGCCTTTAGTTCTCCGGCAAGAATAACTTTAAAAATGAATTATTTTGAAACTGAGAAAATACCATTCCTATTTTCCCATTTGCGGTTTATCTTTAAATGAAAATTATCTCTAGTGTTAGGTTTTGAATCTCTTGAACTGTGCCCATTATATATATATATATGTATATACGCCTTAAAATGCTTATATATATATAGATATATGTATCTCCTTTACATAAGTCTGGTTACATGCATATACAGAAACAGAGTTCTTTCTTTGCATAAACACCAGGCACATGTGCACACATGAGTACACACGGTGTTTGTACACACTCCAGTTAAGTGAGGAAGGGTGATTAGCTAAGAAACAGAAGATGGGTGTCACACACCTGGATTCTGTACCCAGACTTTGGGCAAATTACTTAACCTGTATGTGCCTCAGTTTTCCCACCTGTAAAATGGATCTGATAGTAATTACTTACCTCACAGGGGTATTGTGAGGCTAAATCAATTACTGTTTATTCAGGATCTTCAGCACGAGTACACAATATTAGTAGTCTTGCTTCTTTGTTTTACTTATAATTATTGCTGTTATTTAAAGACTACTGAAACCAACCACAATTATATGTAACTGTAAAAATGTCCATAATCCAAAACAGGTACGTAACTGTTAAAAATAAAAATAATATAATTTGATTTGAAAACTCTTACTGGACCGTATTGTTATGCTGTAGCATTGCAGCATTGGCTGTGATCTTGATAATTTGCATCCCAATATCTTAAACTTCCTTTCTGCAGTGTTACATGGTCAGAAGTCTTATATTAATGGGTGCACTGCTTCCTATTAATATTGACAGTGGACTGTACTAAAACCAATAACAACAAAACTTGTATTGTATTGGCATCATTTAGAACTTGTGGTCTTCTTAAATCATACCTATTTGCAATTTCAAAAACACCCAGTACTTTTCAGAATGCTCCACTGAGTGTTGATACGAAGCATGCTTCCACAGCCGTCAAGATTTACAGCTGTTAGCGGTGGTTTTCCTTTTGACACTGGGTGTTTGAGATGGCTGTAGGGTGATCTGTCCAGATAATGTGCTCAGAAATGCCCAAAGACATCTAGTGACATGCACCCACCCCCAGTGTAAATTAATTTCTTAAAAATAAAAGCAATATAAACTGATGTGTGCTTTAATACCCTTTAAAGAGGGTGGTGGAAGTGACTGAAGAAATAGATGGTGTGAGCCTGAGGCAAGCTGCTGTTATAGCTCCAATTCGCATCCAATTTCTTTGAACTCTGTGAGGTTGTTTTCATTGAATTATATCATTCTTGATGAGTTTTCTGCTTCCCTTGGCCAGTGGGAAGAGTGAAGTGTTTGTTCTCATACAGCAATTTGTTACATGATTGTCCTCTGGACAGAGGCATATCACTGGTTTGCCATTATCAGTTCAAAGTACAAAGCAGATTTCAGGTGACATTACTACGTTGATTATCTGTATTTTAAGTCACTGAGAAATCCTTTTAGTGGGAATACTCTGTAACTCCATGCTGTCTCTTTAATAGAGGTTAGCAGAATGGAACTGCATTGGTTTCTATCCTCCTTACACAAATACACGTGTGTTTTTTCATTTGTAAGAAATGAAATGCATCTGTTTGCAGTAACTTTTTGATGACAAACCAGTGATTCTGATATGCTTTGAATTTTTAATGTTATGTATATTTGAATATGATGTTGCTAAGTCAGTAACACTAATGACGATTTCAGTTGAAGATGTTCCCTTTGTTTCCTGTAAAACTGTGCTGTAAGTTTTTTTAATGAAGCTCTTGGGGGAAAAAGGGACTAAAATTTTTTATTTCATTGCCAAATCATTTACATTTAGAGTTGCTTTTTATATGTTGATTGATACTGCTGTGTTTTTTCCATCTTCATTCTGGCTTACGATCAGAAAGAAATTTGTAACCATTTACCTTTATAAATATATTCTTTTGAGACGCAAAACTTTACTGGGTATCCCAGACTGTCCCTAATGTTCCTTCACATTTCTTTCCCTCTTCTAGACCCAATTGCATATTTCTTCTACTTTTCTTTCTGAGAGTGGCATATAGCCTAATCACACTTCTCTGTGAAAATCTTTCTAAAACTCACATTAGAATAGCATTTAAGTGCCTAGAAGTAGCTAGAGAGTCTGCTTAGAATGCTTTCAGAATATTAAGTCTATATTTTCATATTCATTATTTGCTTTCATTATTTGCTTTCAGGATTAGCCCTGATGCCGCTTAAGTGTTTATTCTTTTCATGGCTGCATGTATAATGTTTTTCACTTACTTTCAGGTACAATCATCAAGTGACAAGTTTTGAAGTACCTGAGACCCCTAGTTAGCTTTAGCAATTAAGGGCTGAAGCCCTGCAGTCTTTGACGAATGTCAAGTTATGCACTCTTAGTTTTCTAATAGTCCTTTACAAGTCAGCCCTGCAGGCTGGCATACCTCTGCAGTTTTCTTCCACTCTTTTTGCTGCCATAGCGGACAGGAGTGCAGAAGGGTTTCACCATGCCAACAACAGACCCATCTCAGAGTTGAACAGGAACCATTCTATGGACTCATTTGTAATTTCTTCCACTTTCTTTTCAAATATTTTGCATAAAGTGCAGAGGATGATACATACCGTTAGGGAATTGAAGGCTGGTCATCTGCACAAATGGTACTTCAGGATGATCTGAAGGCAAAACAATATATTCCTTTTGAAAATTCCTTTTGTTTTTTGGGGGGGGTGGGTGTGGGGGGTGGGCTTGGTTTTTTTTGTTTGTTTGTTTTTATGTTGTTTTTTCTTTCCTGAAATTGATGTACATACAGCAAGTTGGGTTCAGTTTTTGTAATATGCAAGCTCGTACTTCCTTAAGTCTTCAGGTCTTGAATTTTCCTCCTGTTAAATGGAGTAGCAAATTACTTAAAACGTGATGTCTGGAGCTATGTTTAACTGAATATTTACATTCTTTTAATCTTTCTCTCTATTTTAAAGTTTAGGCTTGTCATAATTACTATTTCCAGATACTTTTTGTGCCACTAACAACGACGTTCTTTTGGACAACAGTATTTAAGACAAGAAATACTGAAAGGCTTAGAAATATGCCTTCAGAAGTGCAATGATACAGCCCTGCAGGCAGTGATAGGCTATGAGTATGCTGGACATAACAAAATCCTTATCAAAGAGCTGTTATGGTTTATATTCCAATATTATCATTTTTAATAATCTCTCTTCAAATATATTCTTAATTGCATTCTCTTGCCTCTCTCTTCTTTTAGGTGAAATTTCTTTTTAGGAAAGATATTTAGTAATCCTTCTGAAAAGTATATTCTTTCCCTAATGCAAGTAATTTAGTTCAGAATTATTCCTTGCAGTACTTGGAAAGCATTCCATAAATGTGAGCTTTATTAGCCAGACTTGATTTCTGAGTTTCTGTAGAATTTGCATTTTTATGCCAGTTTGTTGCAATGCAGTGAACATAAAGCCGTGTTAGGCAGCAATAATACGTATAGCACTGTATGCTTTGGTTGCCTATATTTTTAATGGTATGATGAATATATTGATCATCAATAAGTTCAGGCATTCCAAATAACTTTCTTAGCATATCTTGTATTTCTATGTTATTTGTTGATAGTTTTGTCCACTTTTTGCTATTTTTGTTCATTTCTTACTGAAACTGACTTTGATCTTGCAGATCAAAAGGCAAAATTGGGTTGTTTTCTTCAAATATATACATATGTATTCATTCCCACTATTTGCTTATTAAGTTAAAACACTTTAGGAAGTAAATCTTTCTAAGGTGGTGAAAGAGATGCTTGTACAGAAGAACAGTAGACTTTATCCACATGGCTTCTGATACGGGCACCTTGTTATGGATTGCAAACAGGCAGAGCTACATAGTAGGAGAAGTGTAACATCCCAAACATCACTTGTGCACACAGGCAATTCGCAGGTGATAAAAGTAAAGGAGCACTCTAAATGTCCTGTTCACATGTACCAGGTTCACAGAAGGACAGTCAAATGATAACAGCTACAGACTGTCATCAGAAACACAGGAAACTGCCCAATTTACTGTCTCTGTTTGCTAGTAAATGCACTCCTCTCTTTCTTTGTTGTTTAACTTTTGAGTTGCTGAACTTTTTGGAGAGATGACCTGCATCATTTAATGCTTGGAACTTATTGATAAGTACTTGGTGACACTATATAGAAAAATTTATCTGAATTTACATTCTCTTTATTTTTTTTTCTTCCTTGCATGTTGGCTCTCTGCATTCCTTTCTCCCTGTCTTTTTTCCACTTTCAACTCTTTAATACTTTCACATTTAATTTTGGCTCACATATTCTCACAATCTTTCGGGGACCCTTTTGCCTTTCAAGCCCTTCTTCCAGCTCTTTGGCCCAGAGAGCAGGTATTTCTGTCTGAGATCGGGATTGGTTTTGTCCTCCTTGAAGGAGTGATGAACCTGTACCTAGCATTTTTTTTCTCTCATTGGTATACATTGACCTTACTGTCTGCCTTCAGTGGAAGAAATATATCTAACTGACAGACAGCTGTACCCAAAATCTCCCAAATACCTCCTCCTGCCTCATTTCAGGTTACGAGAATGAGATATGATCTTTGCACCAGTCTTCTAAACCTGGAAAATAGGTGAAATAAAGATGATGTGTTGCTATGAGGAGGAGCAGCAGGAGTCAGTCTTTTTTGGGAACAGTTTGTTGAGTTGGTGAGACAGGTCTGAATGCAGCCTTTCCTAAAGGCAGAGGCAAATGGCTTTCTCTCAAGCCCAATAAATTGCAAATTTAAAAGTCACTGGATAGGTTTGGCAGACTCTTCCTGTTGGAGAAACTTGGAGATGATTGAGATAGCATAACTGTAAAGCTCAGACGTCCTTTTGTAGAGTAGAACCTAGGTTAGAAGGAGAAGGTATGCAAGAAAGGTGCAGGAGGGAGAAGAGCACAAGGTTATACAGGACAGAAAAATGCAAGGAGTAAGGCAGAGTTATCAATTTGTACGATTCTGCCACAAGTGTTTTGATTTTATGTTTTCCTTAAGATATTTGTAATAGCATGCATTTTCAATTTGCATACAGAGGCTTTAAACCATAAGTCTAAATTGCTGCAGCACCAGGGACATGACAATGCTAACTTATCAGCACTACCAATTTAGAGAGACCAGACACACAGCAACATCACATATGAAATACACGGAAAAGAGTTTGCTTCCCACCAACCAGAACGCATCTATATGTGCTTCAGAGGCAGCTCCAATGCAGCTTTACCTCTGAGATGAATGCAGGCCAGTTGCTAATGGTGCTCCTCCTTAGCATGGCACTGAGCTGGGAGGCAAGGGAAAAGAGTTATTTTATGGATTAATGATGTGTATTGGACTTACTTACTTATAATGCTTAAATGTGATCTGCTAGAATCCCTCTATGACCTATGATTTTATAAAATTTAGAGAGGATGAATGGAGCTGGTGAGTAGGCAGAGCACTCCTGAGGGTAAATGCCAGACGTTGGAGTTTACTGAACATGTAAATAGAAATTTTAGTTTTAGGTACAGAGAGTTCTTACATTTCCTATACACACCAGACATTTGAGTACAGCTCCTTCCTTATTTGTCACTGGCATGTTATGATTTATTTCTTCATGGGTGCATGGCACGAGATACATTTGCCACGGGGCAGGAGGTATTGGAGTGAAAACCTAATCATATGGAGGAAAGAATTCTCCCCTCTTCATCTCAGTCTCGTCTGAGTTAGTTTTCTCTGATTGTGGTTCTGCCAGCCAGCTGGCTTGATGTCAAAAGGGGATTTACTCATTTTTATCTTCTTCAGTGTGATTGGGGGGGGGGAAGAGCAAAGGAATAGCAGCTCAGAAGAGCTACTGAACTTGATCAGCTTGTGGGGTGTTTCACCTTTTTTGCTTTGTTTATGACTTACTTATTTTCACAATTCTGTTCACTTATTTTGATTTACCGTAGATGTGTTTCTTTGCAAGAGCAAAAAGTCATTCTAAAAAATATCACACCAGAAAAATCACAAATGGGATTTTAAAAGACATCAGCTGTATTGCCCTTCCTCACCCAAATTAAAGTATCCCGGTACTGTGAGGCACTGCCAGAGGCTGCCTAGAGGGGTGATGGGTGCCCCATCCCTGCGGACACTCAAGGTCAGACTGGATGGGGCTCTGGGCATCTGATCAATCTGTAGGTGTCCCTGTTCATTGCAGAGCAGTTGGACTAGATGACCCTTTGGGGTCCCTTCCAACTCAAACAATTCAATGATTGTATGATCATAACTAACTCTGCACTCATGAATCTGTGCTAGGGATAGAAATTCATCCAGGATTAGGTATTGGAGAAAGATTTAAGAAAGAAGGAGAGTTGGAATGGGAGAATTTTCCATTTTAAGAGTAAAGGATGAACACTGTCATATTTACACTGCATCTCTGGCTGTTCCAACATGTGGGTCCAAAATCTTCCCGACTTGGACAAATCAACCATATATATATTTTATTGGCATTAACCATAGGAATAAAGTGGGGAAAAAGGGCTGATTAAACCAAACTCAGTATCTTCGAGCTAGTTAGAGGTACTGTTCTTGGCAGAGATACGAAAGCCAATAAAATGAGAGCTAAACTTGGCACACTACTTGTGAAGTTTTGCAAAGTGATCCTCATTTTGTTGTTCATGTGGAGCATCGCTTGTTTGGTGCTGTGGGGCCAAATTCTACCCTAATTTATGGCCATGCAGATTCACAGACTTTGTTAGGTAAGCTGTATTCCAGAAGAAAGGCATTCATTCACGGTGAATCTAAAATGTAGCTGCAGTTGTCATCTCTCTGCATCCATATGCACACAGCTGATTTCACCTGGGATTCTCATTCTGCTGGTTAGCGTAAGTGTATTTTGTATGCCCACAAACTAATTACAACTACATTTCTTAACTACTCGCACCTGCTTTTTCAGAATACGATCGAGCAATGGGACATGGTATAGTAGGCAATAGTGGTGGTGGATGGATGGTCGGACTGGGTGATCTTACAGGTCTTTTCCAACCTTAATGTTGGAAAATCATAGAATCATAGGATTCTAAATGCTTAACACTGTGTTTCTGACCAGATTTCTGGCAAAGGGACCCTTGCAATCCACGCAAACGCTCTTAGTGGTAATCAGTATGCTGTAGTCCTCTCCTTCTGCCTTTGCACATTTTAGTATTTGCGAAATCCATACATGCCTTTTCCTATTTTTGTTTTGGAAAACCATGACTAGGTTTCTTTGTATACGGTATCAGGACTCAAGGGAAGAATGAGATTAATCCATAACTGGTGCATTGTCATAAACGGGGAAAAGTGTTATTTGTATATTATTGTAAATATGTAACATTTAATGGCAGTTTTGTAGTGACGTGCTGTTTTTGAGAAGAAAAAAATCAAATATATGTTTGAATATGCTTAATGTAACACTTAACTGTGATTCTATTGCACAATTAATAGCTTAATCAAAAGTCTTGTGCAATATGTAGTGCACACACATAACCAAGTATCTGTTAGTGGTCCACAACCAAGGTTTTGGCAACTTTTAATGACGGTGATGAACTGTGCAGTACAGTTTATCACAGTCTCTTTCAGCTTCCAAACATGTAGCAGGCAGACTACTGTATACGTACCTGTGTACTCCACTGCATCCAAAGGTATGCATTTGTCCTGAGAACCTGCACTACAGGTTTTTCTTTAATAAAATTTGGTTCTAAACTATTTGTTGCTTTGTTGTTTTTCTCGTGAAGAAGCTTACGGGAGGGGAAATGTTTTCACCACTCCACAGAGTTTGTGTGTTTGGCTTTGTCAGTCATTAGCAGCACTCGTACAGCAAAGCTCCCTCCTCCTGCACATCAGAGCAGGACTTTTTTTTTTTTTTTTTTTTTTTTTTTTTTTTTTTTTTTTTTTTTTTCCTTTTTCTTTAGCTGTGAAGTTGAGTTGTGGCATAACTGGTGTGAGGGTGACCCCGTGTGGTGAGAGGGGAACTGTGCAGTTTCAGCTGAAATAAGTGCTGTAACACTCCACTGAATTGAGGGCTGAACAGCCAGTTGCTGCACAGCAGAAGAATGAAAGAATTGAGCAGATTTTAACCTTGATCTCCCTGCAATAAACAGCCATACATAGAACAAAGCTCTGTGTGTTCTGCCCATCCTGTGCCTTTACTGCAGTATTTTGCACTCTCGTTGACTGCTTCACACACTACTTGCTCCTTATTTATTCCATTTCTTCATTTCAGGACATGGTTTAGGGGGGATGGGTTGATGATTGAACTAAATGATCTGAGTGGTCTTCTCCAGCTGTAACAATTTTGTGATTCTATTTATTCCATTTCTTCATTACTTGCAGTGTTTTCTTTACCCCACTCTCTTCCTGAAGAGCTGTACGAGCAATGTAGAAGCAGCTGCACCCTCCTTAAAAATACGAAGAGCTGCAAACCCAAACCTCCCCTTGAGATTAGCTGTATGCACCTTGGAGGAGCAGTGCAGGTTGATTATGAGATCCTCCCCCCTGGAACAACCTACTAAATGTAAGGCTGGGTTCAGAAATGAGCTTGAGGCTTTCCCTACTAATGCAGTTCAGCTTGAAGACATTTTGCTGATTGCCATTTCAGTTTCTCTGTTCCTCTATCATGGTTTAAGCTACAATTAACTTACTCGTAAGGATGCAGCCTGTTGAACCTCAAACGACTGTGTTTCATTTCCCAAATTCAGTGCTCTGATGTAAACAAAACCAAAACCAAAGGAACTCCTAAACTCTCTTATTTTCAGCACTATTCCTTTAGCTCTTCCAGAGGAAAGCTCCTGGGTTGGAATGCAGCAACAACAGGCAGGGACAAGATGCTCCTGTAAATCAGACACCTCCTGAAACCTGCCAGCATTTAAACTGAAGGACTACTTTATTTCAGGAACATATTTTCATATATAATCACTTCACTTCTGTTTTCTGTGCTGTCTTCCTCAAGGCTATATTAATTGCTATGTTATTTTGAAGTCTAACTGGTTTCAACATCATCATAAATTATGTCTCTGTAATAAAACTTCTGAGTCATAAACACCGGCCAATATTTTTTCCTGTTTTTCATTAAGAGACTGATTTCTTATCCATTTTTTTCTTTTGGTGATTTATGCTTTGAAAGATACTTTGCATTCATATGAATCCAGCTGCTGTGGTGAAGATATTACTGTTCTCGACCCTCTTTGTTTTCAAAAGCTGAAGCAAAATGGTGGTCAGTATGTTTTCAACATGATAAACGGATTCTTTCTCATCATTACACCATCTTACCACAAGCTGATCTCAAGGAAAAAAAAAAAAAAAAAAAAAGAGAAGCAGCAGTACATGTGAAAAAAACCTAGTTAAAAAAGTAGTAATTCCAATCAATAACACAGTGACAGCAATTATCAGTCTATTGCAAAACTCATAATGAAACCAGCAATGGAGCTTTTCACTTATGTTCAACTTGGGACTCTGTAGCTGTATTTCTACAGAGTGAAGCGATGTCTAATAGGAAAATTATTCTCTTGTCATCAGGATAGAACATTGAAGAGGAATGTCCTTGATGTAATTTAATTATTTCAATTATCCAATAGATTCTGAAGTAGTGACATTGCATTGTCTGAATCCCAAGATAGTAGCATTAAAAAAAAAAAAATCAAATTTTATAGGAAAGAAAGCTTCTGTAACTATTGGTCAGAAAAAAATTAAATAGTCTTTTATGAGAGACACCAGCTTCATTTATCAAGAGGCATATAGCAGGGGAAGGGGGGAAAGCATACAGAAGTGATACTTCCCCAGTAAGTATGCGCTTCCAGCATCCATTCACTGTGGGGCTGGACCTCCCTGCTGCAGAACTGGTAGCTTTGTCATTAATAACCTTAAATCATTCCTCTCCACTATGAATTTTCTTTACTGTTATGGGTCTGCATAAGCTTTTAGCATCTACAACACTGCAGCAGTGAGTTCTACATCTGAATTATGCTAAGTGAAAGTACCTCAGAGCAGTTGTTTTGAACCTGCTTCATTAATTTTGGTACCCTCTGAGCTTGTACTATTAGTGAGAGGGACTGTTTCATTCCCTAGTCACGTTCTCTTTCTGCTGCAGATTTTTATAACATTTTAACATATGCCTTCCCCTCCAGACTCCTTTCTTCACAACGAGAAGCCATTATCTTTCATCTCCTTTGGATTTTATTTTAATATCACTATTTTTTCCCTGCATGGAGTGGTTTCTATGGTTTTGATTCTCTCTCTTTCTCTTGTGCCATCACCAGTATGAGTTTATTTAGGACATCCAGTGCCCAGCCAGGGTGTGGGTAATGTTTTATGGGTCCTAAAGCACACAATGGAGGTGCTGCAGATGGTAGGTGAGTTCTTCACTTCTGGTGAAGCTTCTGCAAATCCTTGTACCATAGAATGGCCTGGGTTGAAAAGGACCTCAAAGATCACCTAGTTTCAATCTCCCTTCTGTGTGCAGGGTCACCAACCACTAAACCAGGCTGCCCAGAAGCATATCTCCATTGTAGCTGGAGTTTAGTTTAATTATCCTGATAAAGTTAGTAACAGCAAACTTTTCTTCTCACTTCTATTTTTTCCCCCAGTTATTTCTGAATATTCGGATATACAAGTCTCAGAATGCCCCAGTCCATTGGGATCCCAATGCTCAGAGTCACAAGGAAAAAAGTTTATACTCTTTCTTTAACAACCAGATACTTATCCTATCAGACTTTCTCCTTTTCTCTAGAAGCTCTTTAAGCTTCTGTAGTGATGAACCTTGTTAAAGCTGGATTGAAAAATCCGAGCAGATCTTATTGTCCTGGATGCCTTTTAACAGCTTCTAAGCACTTAAAAACATCTCAGAAAAAAGCTATATTGACTCTACACCCAGTGCAGTGATTTCTCCATTTGCCTATTAATTGTTCACTTTATTATGCTGTCACTTAGCCCAATACAGTTGTAAAAGTCTCTGTTCTCTGATTTTTCTCCTCCCTATTAGAAAAATAGCATCACCTTTGCCACCGTACTTTCTCTAAAAAGAAGCCGTTCTTTATAATGCTCTGTGCTGAAACACTGTAATGAGATGTCTGATGGTGTTCAAATCTCAGAAGACAATTAAAAAATGAACAGGGAGGAGAAAACGGGGAAGGAAAAATAAAGAATCTAACACTAAAGCACTGCACTGCTTATAATTTGAATGCCTCAGTGGGGTAAGCTGGGTATTGGTGAGGTCTTATAAATCACTAAATGTCTTTGGTCTGCAAATGGGTAGACCAAAAATTAAATGTAGTTTTTAAAAAAACCTACAACATTCTTGTATGAGGCAACTTTAGGTCATGAGCTTAGTAATAAGTAATGTAAGAGAGTTATTTTCTAAGTTTTGTTTAGATGTTATCATACCGTAATAAGAGGTTGGCTTCTTCTACCAGGTAACTAGTGACAGAATGAGAAGTAATGGCCTTAAGGTGCACCAAAGTTGCACTTAAGTTGCACAAGGTTCAGGTTGGATATTAAGAAGAACTTCATCTTGTAATGAGAACACTGCCCAGGGAAGTGGTGCAGTCACTGACCCTGCTGGTGTTCAGGGAATCTGTAGATGTGGTACTGGGGGACACAGTTAAGTGGGCATGGCGGTGTCATGGTTTTATGTTTTTTTGGTTTTCAATATTCTGCATCATAACATCATGTAGTGCACTGGGAGTTAAAGTGTTAATGCTCCAATTCCAGGTACCTATCCCTGTACATTACA
>JAOWBP010002392.1:56530289-56559218 GCA_028571105.1 Tragopan temminckii
CCCATTTTGTGGGGCTGGGGGGGGAGGCAGGGGCCTACTGCCCCCCTGTCACGGGCATAGATCGATCTAGTTAACTCCATGAGAGGCAGGGATTGGTTGTGGTTGAACTACACGATCTTAGTGGTCTTTTCCAATCATGATGATTCCATATTACACATGACAACTACTGTACTATATTATATATACACACTTATAAAACATATAAGTTGTACTATACAGATGTATAACTGACAAGCATACAGAGAAGTTAGGCTGGTCTTTAGAGAGCTTACAGCTGGAAAGACGTTGGAAAGGGATAACTGCAAATAAATGGAAAAGCTTATCCGTGTGCTGGGCTCACAGGAAAAGACTCCAAGAGGAATGATCCTTCCTCAATGGCAGTCAGCCCTTAAATGGTGTCTAGGAGAGGTGGAGCCAGGCTCCACCTCTTCCATTCACACAGCTGAATTGTCTAATTGTCTTCACCTGTGCTCCCATGGCTGCCTCACTGCTTGTTTCAGGTGATCAATCAAAGGTTCAGGCCATGATTCAATAGTTTGCATACATAAGTAAACTTGTTCACTATACATCTTCCCTACAAACATTTTTACTTTATCTAGAGAAATGTTAACAATTTGCTTTGCTTTTGAGGTGGAAGGCTTTTAATCACAAAAGGTAGCGTTATAGGCCTTGATTAACTGGACAAAAAGCTGTCTATTTGCAATGCAATTCTTATTAGTTATAGCACCATGGTATGTTCTACATATGCTGGGCATCCTTTCCTCCTGAGGTCTAGGAGGTTATGAGTACAAAAAGAAAGCCAAATAGGCACTAGTTTATAATATTACTTCCCTGAGTTTAGTAAGATGAAATGTATTTCCTACTTATTACTGAATATCATGTTTAATGTGGTGGGTGTGAGAGCTAAATCTAGGAAAAGTAACAAGGCGTAATTATGGCTCATCACTTTACAATCTAATCTGTCAATCATCTGTAAGGAACTGATGCACTCAAAGTTATTCAGCCTGATTATTAGATTGGTCTGATTCTTTAATTTCTTGGGGCTAGTTTTTATTACTATACAGTTTTATAATACTTATTAATAGAATTGACATCTAAGCAAAAGATGAAGTAACAGTAGATAAGCAGTATGAGCTTCTGCTACGAGCTCTAAATACGCTGAACTTCCATTGCTGGGCTCTCACAGTATACTCAAGTTGCAGCAGGTGTAGCAATTGGAGAGATCAATACAATGGGAAAGGCATTACAACAAAGATGTGATGACAGAAGACAAGCACGACAGAAAAATGCTATAAAGGAAGGGAAAAAGATTGCTCACCTGTATCAGAAGATTCCAGGTTCACAGTAGAAATCTTCACCAAAGAGAGGTCTCCAGAAAAAGATCCTTCCCCAGTGGCAGTAGCCTTTAAATGAGGTCTAAGAGAGGTGCAGCCAGGCTCCACCCCCTTCTAGCTGCACAGCTGAATTGCCTTCACCTGTGCTCTCAGGGCTGACCAGGTCCTTTCCCCAGGTGCTCAATCAGTGGTTCAGGCCATGACTCAACAGTTTCCATATAAGAAGGTAATCGCAGCTTCACGGGGACAGATGTGATACTAATTCTAGACTATCCATGCATTTTTCAACTGACTGATATGGAATAATCATATTCGGTTCAGGCTGACTATTGTGGATAAGATGCCGTGTACCTATTATTAGGATAAATACCAAAAAACAACAATACAAATACATCTTTATGACACGTAACTTTATTAATAATGGTCTTGAATCTGTCGCACCTACCAGGTGCCTGTCTTTTTTCACACTCTGCAAGACTTTCTGAAGAATAAACTAGAAAGGCATAAAGTTAGTTGAAGCTACTAAGACACACATTTGTAGGCGGGTCTGTTTTGGACTTTTTTTTTTTTAAACAGAAGTTTCTATGAATGTGTGCCAAAAGACAAAATTAAATACATTGAGAAATACAGTAGAAAGACTATATTTACAGTCAATTATAATGGGCACTGCCAACATATCCAATAACAAAAATAAAACAAAAACTTTTTTCATGTTTCTTTCATGCTTTTTTCACAGAGATTTTTAAATATGATTTTGTTTTTAAAAAATACAATAAGGAAATAATTACATTCTTAATATGAGAACATTATCTTACAACACACAGCCTGGGCCAATTAGTTTGAAAGTGTCTTAAATGAAAAAAAAAAGATAGTAAATTAAGTACTCTCCATCTGAAAAATCAAATTACCACAATAATCTCATTTAAAAAAAACCACATTTGATCCCCCAAGATTATGATGCTTTCTTTAAAAAATCATCACCTATTTATTAAAAAAAAGTTTTCAAAGCACCTGGTACAGTAACAAGAGTTTGAGGAAGCACGAGTATAACATCTTCTCAAAAGACATAGAAATGCAATGGTTTAAAATACAATATTTTTCCATTAAAAAAGTCATACTGCTCTATTGCTGACTTTGTCTGGTGATCCTGAAATCATAAAAATGTGGAAAATACAAGCTCTGTTGCTTTTTATATAAACTGCACAGCAACAGTACTGTTAAACAAAATGGAACATATTTCACAGCACTGGATGTGGTCTATCAAAAGGTTATTTCCAGAGTTGTTTTTTGTTGTTGTTTCAGCCTTTCAAAACCTTGGCTATTATATAGAATAGATATGTCACTACAGGATAATTGCAGTGTTACCAATGCACTTATACATTAGAAACACACAATTACAGTACGGGATTGGGGGGAAGGAGGGATGGCTTTAAGGACCCTTTGCAGGAGGACAGGTGAAAGGGAATGGAAGATACAACACCAATATTGGGTAAATAAGACTGACTCAAAGGAATTGACTTTGATTACTTTTGATTACTCTGCATTACTTGATGTGGGACCACTTAATGGCAACTGTTACATCCTTGCAAACGTTGACTAAAAGCCTAATTTGCATCATAAATATGTACAGATATAAAATAAATATTTATTGACATATACAAATAAATAACTTAATTTGAAATAAAAAGCCTAAATGAACTTTTCTTTCAAATTTATTTCTGCTAAAATTTATGGGAACTTGATACTGCTTAGTCCATAGTCATACAGTATGGAATGTGCTCTCCACTTATAGAGTTAATAAGTAAGCAGACCTAAACTAATATTAAAAAAATAATAATCCTGGTTTCACAGAGAACCACATTGCTATTTGTTTCCCATTATATTCGCATTCTTGTGGCACCTTGTGCAAAGCAGTCCCAAGAAGCAATGAGCCTTCTCTAATTTTGAGCCCTATTTTTCCTCTGCTAAGGTCAATTAGATCCCTAACTGCATCTGGGAACAGGACTTAGCCCTCGGACGTGGACTGTTACGGACCCACTTTTCAAAAGCACTTGGCATTCACGGTGGCCTGACCGGAGGCAGCTGCCATGTGTTGCGACTTTCTGACAGCTCAGCGCTGAGGCCCTGGGTTTACTGATCCAAACAGCTCCCACAGGAGTTCTCTGACGCAGCAGGTCAGGAATGAGCTGATTGCTCAGCTGACCACATCAGCTGTCACAACCTGTGTAGGCTTCAGGACTTATACTTCTTCCTAAAGGGAAGAGGCAACCTGTAGGCCTGGGCCATAAAGAGATTTTCTATCCTCGATAACTATTGAATTGTCAGCTTCTGTGATTTTAATTGCAAGTCCTAACCATCTATCAAGATTCCAGCCCTAAATTCTTCGATTATCTCAAAATATGAGTATATTTCAGTTTTTTTAATTAGTTTTCTAATCTTCACAGTTGAGGAGAAAAATCTTGAGAACATGACTGAAGGCTCTCCAGAAGCTTAAAAAAAAAAAAAAAAAAAGAGAACAAAAACCCCAATTCATTACATGTTGTTTTTTCCTGTTTTATGCCAATCTTGAGATTTTGAAGGGCTTCAGCTGGCAATTTAATGCATGTAATTTCACAGGAGTTACACAGAGACAAAGATGAACACGTCTATAATGTTACAGACTAAAATACAAGATACTGTTTCCTAGTAATCTGACTTCTGTCTGAGAAAATCCCCAGTTCTTTGTAAAAATGTTTATAAAAAACCCTTAAAATTATCATCCTTTCAGTCTTGTCTTCCTCAAAAATAACAGCTGAGGTCTGAAAAGGTGAAGAAAATGAAGTACAGCAGTGTTCTATAACTCAAGTTTAACAATACTATATTAAAAAAAAAAACAAAACATGACTGACCTCATAAGCTATTCTGAGTTGCCATTATCTGTTGAGGATTAATTTCAATTACATTTCTTTTTCTTTTTCAGAAAGTATAGAAAAGAAGCAATATCTAAAAATACTTCCTAACAAAATCAGAAATGAATCACTGCTAGCCAACAAGACTTTTGAAAATGACTGGTGCCTCAGAATAAAGCTAATGTACTAAAATCTATTTTTTTCAATGTGTGGAAGCTTTTTATTTCCCAATGACAAAAATCTATCTTAAAAAGTATCCGAAAACTCTTCACAGCTGAGTTGTGTCATTCCACTGTCTCTCACTGCCATCAAGGCAGTGGCAGTGATGAACTCCCCACTTCCCAGTCCAAGCAAGTCACGCCATTCATGTGAAGCCATTTCTTCAGTTTTCGTTCACCACATGGACCACTAATAGCAAGGTGACCACTTGCCTCAGCTACCTCTGCGGCATGCAGAGCTCTCCAAAGCAGTGTTACCTGCGAGAGTACTTATCTGAAATGAGTTCACATCTGTCTTAAATAATGCACCAGTCTTCAGTGCTGTTCAGGCCATTTGATGCAATGTAATCCACATTGCTGGTCTGTACTGTTTCAGCAAAGTAAACTTTCAATTGCAACTATATGCCTCTTTTTACTTACTATGGTTGGTTTGCTTTTTGGTTTCCATTTGCGTTACCAGTGAAGCTGGAAATAAAGAGTTACAGGTAATAAAAAGGGGCACATGTAGTTACACAGCAATACAGTAGAGGGAATAAAGGCAAATTAGCGCCAAGCTACCATTAACTTAACAGAATTATAAAACCTCTTATGTTGTATCGCTTGATACACCGGATGAGTCCTTTGCAGCCTATGTTGCGGTCCATAATAGGCAAGGCCTTTATGGAAAGTGAGTGGTTTTGCTGTACTTATGTTCCGTTCTTCATCTCCCATTCCTGAAATGGGGGGAAAGAAGCATGGAAGATGTTAGAGAACTCAAGATATTTCACCAATGTCATCAGATCTGCTAAGCCAAAGCCAGCTGAGGTCAGTAACAGTTTTTCCACTGACTCTACCGGATTCAGCCATTAGCTCTCAAATTAGTTAGAGAATGCTAAAAAACATGTCCTGATACAGGCAGTTTCTACCTGCCACCCCATTCAACTACACGTGGAAACCTTTTTCTAGTGCTTTCTAGGGCTCTCTACATTACGTATGTGAGAGAGAAGCAAGCATTTAATATCTGTTATAGCTGACGCACAGTGATTGCTATTCTCTTCCATTTTTAAAAATTTTTTAATTTTTAACAAAATTCCTGACAGGCACACATTTATATGACAAAAAAATGAGACTTAGGTAAAGTAAAACAAATAGTTAACACTACATTTGTTTCCTATATACAGAATCCAAGTTGATCTACTGCTCATTAAATTTTAGAGATCTTTTTGCTTTTCTATACCTGTTTCCCTGCCTCTTAGCTGAGGATAATGAATGTTACCAACCACTGCAAAGCATGCAATCTATAATGCTTTCATTCATGTATTTTAAAGAAAAGTATTATTACTGCAACTTCTTATCACAGAATCATAGAACTCTTAGAGCTGAAGGGGACCTTTAGCAGTCATCCAATCCAACTCCCCTTCAACAGGGACATCCACAGCTACATCAGTTTGTCCAGGACACGATCCAACCTCATCTTGAAAATCTCCAAGGATGGGGCATCCACCGCTTCTCTGGGCAACCTGTGCCAGTGCCTCACCACCCTCACTATAAAAAAAAAAAAAGACTTTTTCCTTATATCCAACCTAAATCTCCTCTCCTTAAGCTTGAAGCCATTTCCCTTTGTTCTATCACCACAGACCCTGTTGAAGTGTCTGTCCTCTTCTTTCCTGTAGCTCCCCTTTATATACTGAAAGGCCACTATCAGGTCACCTCAGAGCCTTCTCTTCTCCAGGACGAACAGCCCCAGCACTCTCAGCTTGTCCTTGTAGGAGAGGTGTTCCATCTCTTGGAGCATTTTTGTAGCCCTCCTCCGGACGTGCTCCAGCAGGTCCATGTCTCTCCTGTACTGAGGACTCCACATCTGGATACAGTACTCCAGGCAAGGCCTCACCAGCACAGAGCAGAGGGGCAGGATCACCTCTCCCATTCTGCTGGCCACCCTTCTTTTGATGCAGCCCAGTATATAGTTGGATTTCTGGGCTGCGAGGGAACATTGCTGGGTCATGTACAGCTTCCCATCCACTGTTACCTCCAGGTATTTTTCAGCAGGGCTACACTCAATCCTTTCATCCCCCAGCTTGTATTGGTGGTCGATGTTGCCTTGACCCAGGTGCAAGACCTTGCATTTACATTTGTTGAACCTCATGAGGTTCACCTGGTCCCACTGCTCAAGTCTGTCTAGGTCCTTCTAGACCACACCCCACAGCTTGGTATCATCAGCAAACTTGCTGAGGACGCACTTGACCCCACTTCTTCTGCTACGTAAGTGAAAAACCCCAGGGAGACTGCTACAGCTAAACGCCCCATTAAATCAAACAAGACTATTGATTTGGCTGATAGCTACAGTACTTCCTAACAATACAATGGAGCAGAGGAGATAAAGAAAGCTGGGCTCAGCCTAGTACATCTATGATGTACCAACTCCCTAAGTCACATCCATACAGAGATAGGAAATAACGAAGCTCTAAAGGAGTTGGCCTCTCACTGAAGTAATCTCTGTGGAGCCATCCCACAGCTGCTCTCGGCCAGGAACAGGGGTCTACAAATTCCTCTCCCAGCCATCGACTCTGCAGAGATGCTCTGCAGGCAGCTTGCTAACTTGGCTCTCAAGCTGAATTCCTGAGTTTAACGCTCAATCCACATTATTTAAGAGCTCTAGCTGAGAATTTTTATTTATATATGTAAATATCTGTTTCTGCTGCTGAAAGCGATAAAAGCATTAGTTTGGCTAAACAGCTCCATGACTGTGACACACCATAAAACACCATCAAAAGTCACAGTTGGGGGCTTTAGAAACGTGGGAAAAATAAGTTTACTATTTTTTTTTAAGCTTGGCTGGCTTTTTTTCCACTCAAAGGGTAATTTTATTAAAGTATAATATATTTTTAACATTCAATTTAACAATTTATATTATGATAAACCTAAATTGAAAACACAGTATTGATGAACTCTAGATTACTTTTTAAAACGGGTGTTAAATATCTATTCTCTATGTCTGTGCTGCCAAAGCTCTAAAGGAAGTCCTTGGCTGAGTAACTGGGAAGAGAATTGTTTTTAAAGAAGTGTTAAATAAGCCTTGAGAGCAGCAGCTTCTTTTGCAGGTGCAGAAGGAATGTCTGTTGGTTTCCATTGCTCCTGCAGGTTCAATTCAATGAAAGAATGTTTAAGTCAACACTGACAACCTTACTGGGAGCTGGGAAACCAGGAGACTTCATTTTACTACAGTCTCCTTCCTGCAATATAGATTAACAAAATCTCAATTCCTTCTGACTGCCCCAAAATATGCTCCAACACACTAAAAACATGGATGTTACAAGAAAAGTTAAAAAAAATAATCCAGCAGCAGAGAAGGGTGCAGTGCTCAGGGCTGCTAAGAGCGTGGCTGCAAACAAGAGTGGCTGGTGACAGGCTCAGCATCCTGGTGCAAGGGAAAGAGTGAAAAGGGAGACATTCAGTGCATTCAGTGCAGAGCAGAGAGTGAAAAAAACCCAACATTTTGAATGCTTATACTACCATAACGTTGGGAGACTTGCCAGCTGCTGAAGACACAAGTGTTAGCACGGATGTGAAATCCGTTTCACTCCCACACACTGCACTGACATGCATGCGCAGAGAGCCAAGTTCTGCTCTGAGATACTCACGTGTGACTCCTTTTGTTTAGCCACATCTATAAGGCCTGGGCTCACTCATAACTGCAAAAGGCCAGAAGAATTGAGAGCCAAATTCCACCCTCGCATATGCACATTTAACGCCCACTGAAAGGCGGGTGTGCTGCAGATGCATACCTGATGGCAGGATTTGGCTGCTGCTCCTGGCGAATGGGCTGAGCACTGCTTGGGTTGCACTGTCTAATTCAGCAAAATTTCATTGTTAATATTTAGTGCATGAGGCTTTCAGGAAAAAGCTGCTAAAGCTGAATTGGATACTTTGAGTTATTTTTCCCAGGATGGGAAATGCACTTAGTAGATCTGTAGACTTTCAGATTAATCGAATCTTATATTCATGATTCCCCTCCTACAGGACTTGACCAACCTATTGTGCCACCCAAAGCGCAGTGATATTGAACAGCACGGCAGGACTTTTCCTGTATGGTATAAGTTGAACACAAAAATGAAATACAGCTGTAAAGTATTCTTTACACCAACACTGTTCAGGTTTTTATAGGTTTCTCCAGATCTAAAGATTAAATGTGCCTGACCAGTCTGTAGCACTCATGAAGAAAAAACCATGCTGTTTTTTGTCAGGACTGTGCTCTAACTGCTAGACACATTTCCTCAGTAATGCTGTGCTAACACACAAATCTAAAACAAAATGTGTAATTAGAGATGATATCTTTATGAGACAAATTATAGCATAACTGGAATTCAAACATAAGCTCTGGAGTGCACAAATTCTTCTCCAAGTTTCAAATAGAAGCATCATACTTCAAAGTTAATAAGAATTGAAACCAATCACTCCCCGTTTAATTATTCTTAGCTGAATGTGAATGAATCAGGCCAACTGACAGAAAGGGCTACTGATGCCCATGGCAAAGAGGGAGGAAGTTGTAGAAGGCTGGTGGAAACACACTCACATAAGCTACAGCAGAATTAATTCATTCCAATATTGAGAGCCTAATGGCAGCTGGAAGAGACACAGGGAGTCAATGAGATGGGTCATAGAACCAAATAATCTGCTGAGCTGATGATTTTTTAGTATCTAGTACATTTAAGTGCCAGGCTTACGCTCAGATAATGTAAATGTGTTTTATTAATGAAGACTGTGACTGCTTTCAACAAAAGTTATGTTAAAAAAACAACTACCTTGAATAACATTTTATTACTTTGAAAAAAAAAAAAAAAGAAAAAAAGGGATGGCACAGAAACAGCTGTCTATGATTATTATTGCTTATAATTACAATTAGAAGTGGACTACCCAATCAACAAAAGCGTGAGCCAGTGCTACTACTGTCATCTTTACTTATGTGCTGCCCACGTGCTTATGTTCTATTGCAAGTGTAGCCCACAAGAATGGTCATGCAAATCTCACTGAACATAAAGCACAAAAATTAAAAAATCTGTAGCAGTACAACAGGAATGCAAACTTCAGCCTGGTACGTGTTGAATTAAATTAAACTGATTTTACTTTAAATGCATTTTAAGAGTAGGTAAACTGCACAATGCATTTTCAATTAATATAGTGCAGAATTATTCTGTTCTTGTACAGCTGGCAAAGATTAGCCCTGTGTTCCATCAGAACTGTGAGCTCTCAGCCACATTTCAGCTATGCAGCTTAGTGTAACACTGAATTTTGGATGGACTGTCTACTGTACACACCACTTTCCTTGCAAATTAAAGTTAGAAAGGAACACAGGGAGAAGTGGAATTAAATTTGTCTGATTATCAATTAATCTACAAATGATCCCCCCAAATCACTCCTGCCTATAGGACAGCATTTATAAAGCATAGATGAAGTAATACAAATGATCTTGATATGGTGCTGCCACTTCTGGAAGCTAAATTTCACCCACAGAAAAAGAGCCAGTATTTCCCTCTCTCTCTCTCTTTTGTCTCTCATAATTAAGAGGGAACATAATTGTCTAAGTAAGAAAAAGGACAGAGAAAGAAAACTGTATATAAGTGTTCTTACCTTCGCTTTTCGAAGTACATGGCCCCGACATGGAGAACTGTTTGATGAGGGAGGTCGCTTCAGAGCTGCTGCACTGTTCACAGGTATTGAGCACTCGGTGTCACTGGTATCACAACTGGAGATTGGAGAGTTTTCCAAAGTTCGGTGCTTGAAAATTGGAGACTAATAAAGAGTGAAAACCCTACATTGAGTTTCCTCCAAGTAGTCACATAGGCAATATCGCTTAGACTTAGAAATGCAGAAACTACTTTTAAAGAAATTGTATTCATAATGATGATGAATAAATGAAAAAGGAGTTAGAACAAAAATAGAGTGTATGTTCTCTGATGAAAGTTCATTTTCTGTAATAAAACAACAGCAGGTAATGAGGAGGGTTTGACACATGGCTCTTTGATCTCTGTGATACAGCTGCCCAGCTGCTTCAACCGGGATACCTTACTCCGTCACCGCATTGGTAGGATGCAGTCATTGCAAAGGGTGACAATGTGACCAAAACAAGTAGATTTCAGTCACTGCATGATGGTATGGTGCATTTAAATCTCTCCTTGGAAATGAGAAATGTCTCGATTTATGCTCCTTCAACCCCTGAGGACAAAGGGGAGTCAGTTTTTGTGCGTTATCCTAACACGAATATTAACTGCATATATACGACTTGTGATTCCCTTCTACTTACTCCCCATTGCTCTAGAAAGTATATCATACGGAGATGAAGAATATAGGTAATGAAGATAAAAAAAAAACAATTCTGTTCTTATTTCACGTGCTTAATAAACCTTTGGAAAACTCTGACTTCCCGCTTATTTTAATGGAGCCATCCTAGACTGTGGTCTTGGAATCTGCATACCTGTGGGCTTGATGTTCCTGACTTGGGCTCAATAGCCAAGCCCAGTGTGATGCCACCAGCCAGGGCTTTCTTAAGGCTCTCTTTCACCTCAGTCAGTTCCAGCTCCAGGTTTACACGCTCAGCCTCCTTTGTCTTACATTCCTCTTCCAGCTTCTTTAACTTGTCTTCAAGAATCACTTGGGTCTTCCTGCCTGTCATCCACAGCAATGTTATCAATTAAACAAGAAGCTTTAATTGACACTTCTACAAAAATTATTTTCTTTTCTTAAAAGAAGAAAAGGAAGGGCTCAAAAAATCATTGGCTTAACAAGAATGTTGCATAATTTGCAAAATAACATTTGTCATGTAAAAAGCTTAGCAACAGGAAGCAAATGCGTTCTTTCAGGCTCCTTCCCTAGATTTGAAGACTAGTTGCAAATCAATGTTTTTGTTATTTTTCCACGTAATGAAAACATAATTAGCTAGCCACAATAAAATTATTCCCATATTATGCTTGCTTTACATATGCATCACTATCATAAGTGTGTGTATCTGTATGTACACACACATCTTCATACAAAATTTGTGCATGTATAAAAACCAAATACAGATATTACAGAGTGTAATTTAACATCAAGACCAAATTTCATGTTATGGCATCTCTTCATCACAGAATGCCACAGGCAGGACTGAGCACAAAAAAGCACCTCATACCAGCATTGACTTCGATGGCAGCACGTAGATCTTTCCTTTCTTTTCGGAGCTGGGCCAGCCTATTCCGCAGCGCTTCTTTCCTCTTTAGCAGTTCCTCTTCTTTGCTCTGTAACCTCTTCGCATCAGCCTCCACACGATTCTTGCCATATTTGTACTGTTCTGCATCTGTATATATTAGATGGTAATTATTTATTTGATCCAGTTGGACCTTGTCTGCTGCCATTTAAACTTTGGTCACAGGTTAAAACGGTAGACACAAAAAATTTAACCCTCCTCAATTTAACTTTGGGTTAATCAAGCCTTTATAGAATAGATGCGTGTGAGTGTACATGTGCTTCCTCAGCTGTTCAGGCAGCTCATTACCTCAATGACTCAGTTCAACTAACAGTAAAACCCAAAACTATACCCTGGAACTGAACATCACATGATGCACTTCATGTTTGGAGGACATTCATCTTCCACTGGCTTCTTCTGAAGTTATGTTATTCCTGCTGAGCTCTGAAGCACAGCTAAGGAAATACTATAGGACAGAGAGTTTAATCTCTAGGTTTTATTACAGTAGTTTTAAAAAATGTCTTGACCTTCTTTGTAGTTCAGAGCAAGGAAAGAAGGCTTCTATTTATCTCAGAAGCCCTGATATTTAATTTGAAGTGCTCAAAGGAAGAACTACAAAATTACGTTTGCCCTTTTTGCCTAGCTTCCATTTCTATTTCTAGTACCTAAAGGACACATCTTTTCTTACCTGACTGAATAGAACAAAATGACATTCTCAGTTTATTTGATACTTACGAGCTTTCTTTCCTCCCTTCTTTTCCTCTTCTTCTTCTTCTTTTTTTTTTTTTTTAATTTCCCATAGAAATGCTTTCTTTTCCTGGCTCACATATATGTGTTCTAATTTATTTCACAGACACATTTATACCTCTGCTCCTGTTGCAACTTAAAGGAAATAGGTCACCCCACAGATCAGCTTGTCTGCATATCTGAAGGCCGTCCACTGTACCTAAACTATTCCTGAGAAATAGCTGCCTAACCAGTTTAAGTCAGCCTTTGGTAACTGAGATGCCTTTTCTCCAACAATCTACTCCAATGTCAACTGACTTGTGTAGTTGAAAAGACACAGTTTTTTAATCCTAAAACCTAACTTTATTTTCTTATATTCCCTTTAAATCCATGATTCCTTAAAAATTTACCACAGTCTCAGAAAGTCACACTCATTCCTCCACTAGCAGAAGCCAAATTTTGGAATCCATATCTTAAAAATTACAACTATAGCTCTTTGTTGTCTTTTCTTCTTTAAGGAAAACTACCTCTGTTAGGATTGTTTTTAATCACTAAAAATTTGAGGGCTGTAAATTTGACAAGTCTCCTCATATTTTCATTTCTTCCTATAAAATTTCTTTTCTGAACCTCCTTCTCAGAAAGGATGTACTTATATTACCTACAGGCAATCCACCTGCCCAGAGGTATCCATATTCTGAATTTGCTGTTTATGGTCTGAAATCTCATCTCTCTAAGGAAGCTTTTAAGCTGTACATTTGTTTTCATTATTTTGTTATATCTTTTTCATTAGAGATAAGAGTAATTTTTCTTATGAGCACCATAATGTTCTCATGACTTTCCTAGCTTCTCACTCTCCTCTTCCCACAGGAATACAAAATTACCCTATACTCCAAATGAAGAATCATTACTAATTTTTTTTTCCTTCTACTCTCATGGCTTTTTGCAGTTACAGAGATACATTTATCATTCTCCACATTACAACCTTTTATATCATGACATGGCTGGAGTATGAATGAGTCACTAATGCACACATTATCTCCTATTCAGTGTCATGGTGGGCATCTCCTGCCCAGTCTCTCGGGTACAGAAGAACTATAGTGGCTATTCATCTTGTTTACCAAGAAGACAGCTGTCTTGGGTACCCTCATGATTCCATTTACAGTGGTAGCAGTGAGCAGATATACTTACTGGATGCTGTGCGCTTCACACATGACACTGATTCAGGTTTCTTCGGTTGGCTATTTAATGTCCTCACTTTTCCAGTGATCCCGTTAGCAGTTGCAGGAGGTTTCTTGCCTTTAAACTGTTTAAAAACAAAAGTACAAATGGGCCTCAGCTACTCCTGTGCCACTGGCATGGCAGTTATCCACTCATCAAGGGCAAATCTTGACAAAAAGCTGCCTGCTCAGAGAGCCTTAATAAAGTGCATTGATCCAGCTGGAGACAAAGCATTCTCCAGGGACTTGGTCTCTGAGAGCAGCCTGCTCAGTTGGATCCCAGAAGGGAAATCACCAGGAATCACAGAATAATGAGGGGATAAACACCCCATTTCTAGTGGCATCATGGTTTCCAAATTATTTGAACATCAGGCATTTACTATACTAATATAGCCACTGTGAGGCAGAATAGTTGTTCCTTATAATAATTTCATATAGTAAAGATTCCTGAAACACAGTTTTTTCAACATTGATTGCCCTCAGGAAGACCCAACATGGTTTGTCACAGAATAATTCAACACCTTCTTAATTATTATATAACCACGTGGTACATGTGCTTTTGTTTCAAAATGATTCAGTTGTTACACATTTTTAAATGTTGAGAGTTAATACATTATTTTCTATTCTATGACTGCAAGCTTCTGAAAAATTTTCTTATTAAAAAAAATGAACCCAAGGATGAGAAACATTGTGCTGCCTACTCCTCACATTTCCACCTAGAATGTGTTAGCCAAGTAGATCTGTGCCCTGGCATCTTCATCATCTCCTTCAAAAACCTTTAGAGGACTGAAAAGAAAGTGGAATGAGAAGCCTGATGCAGCAGACCAAGGTCAGGAAGAAAGTAACAGGCAGTAATTTAAATATGGTGCATATAATCTAATTTAGTATTTGTATATATATATTCACATTATACATAGTCATAGCATATATAATGTATAGCTTAATCATTCCAGATATGTGAATTTGCTGTCACAACCAAGTCATATTTCACTTACAATGCTACTTCTTTTTAATTTTGAAGTCACTACTGTATGCCAAGGAGATAGAAGGAAGCTACATATGTGTTCAGGTTAAGCATGGAAGGCTACGTCTATCTGCTTGTTACTACCTACAATCTGTAAATCATCATGAGCTCATGGGGAAAGCCTTGCCCACGAGTCACTTGGCAAAACTGTTTTATTGGCAGCAGACTGGTGACTGACCCACAAGCACTTCAGTGCTCAGACTGACTGAAATAGCTCAACGTCCTTAATATAACAACCAGATAAACAGAACAGCCAAAAAAAATAAAAAGCATTGTCAAGTATTAAATAGTACAGTACCTGTGAGACAGATCCCCTCCCCACAGCAGAGGTATTAGTGACAGACTGAGCAGAAGACAGATTGGATGAGACAGGGTGTTTGTAATGGTTAGAGGAGAGTTTGTCAGTAGATAACCTATTGGTTTTCCTGTCAGCTGGCGGATAGCGCGCAAAGATTTTTGGAGACGGCAAGTTATCGTACAGGCCTGCGTTATCATAAAGCATTTCTTCTCCCATGTTCCTGCTACGAGAAGAAGGAAAGCCATCTTCTGGTTCCCACTGCAATACACACACTTTGGCAGTTAGTAAACAATACACCATGCAGAACCTGAGTGAAATTAAAACATTAGTAAGATTTCTGACCATAGCAAGCCCTCCACATTTAGCAAGCTTATTCTCAGTGCTTACACTTGAAGCTAACTACTCAGAAAGGTGGGGGAAGACACAGCATGGAAAGGAAGCATTGCATTACATGGCTCATAGCCTTTGCATTTTCCACTGCATGAGCAAGCTGATGCTATCCTGTTACCCTTCCTGCTCACAGAGTGTATCATCAGTTGTTAGCTCAGCACTGAGGGGGCACAAGGAGAATGTGTTAACAGGGGGACCCTCATGGGCTGCACAGATGAATCTGTGGGATTACATCTGGTACATGAGTTGTTAAAAGTAATAATGCCTAACTGGTAGCACATGCCAAAAGGTTTGTTTTTTTTTTTCCTTTTTTTTTTTCTTCAGGCTATATGTATTTGCAGTGAATACCAGCTGCTGGTATGCTAGTATTACATTTTATTTGCTGGAAGATTATCATTCTGAGCTAACTATCTAAAATAACTACAGGCCATTTCCTTTTTTTTTTTTTTTCCTTCAGAAAAATGGAAAGCTCAACAACAATACTCCAGTGATTCATTCAATTAATCTTAGAAAGAAATAATGGGCCTGGTTGCCAAATATCCTTCCTTAATCCATCCTGGCTGTGGCAGTATGCTACTCACACAAAGGCTTGAGCACATCCAAGAACTACACACACAGACTACTCGCCCCACATGCTGTTGCGTGCAGTTCCCAAAAGGTTTTTTTTTCTACCATCTTTCTGACATTACAAAGAAATGATGGAGGACTTTGCTTGCAGTTCACTTAGCACTTGGAAACAATGAATTTTTCTGATCTCAGCCTTAGCGGGAGCGTTTATGAAACAGCCCAAATTAAAAGCTGCCATGAGCTATATCTGCCCTGTAAATTGTGAGGATCACATATCACTAAGGGTAAACATTCATTATGCATTAGAACCTATTTCACAGCTGACTGTGATCAGCTCTGTGTATTAATGCAGATGGAATCGACCCCTGTGATTCTCCTTCGGGATGTGCAACACTTGCTCTCATGGGGAACACAGCCCCAGGGACAGAAAAATGTTCTGTATGTTTTTTAACAGACACCAAAATGCACCTGGTGTAACTGAGTACTTAGTTTTGCCAGCTTCGGTGTGATCTGAAAAATATCCCCTTGAGTCAGTATTATATTCAAGGACTTGGCAACAAATCATCAACAGGCAACTGCTTTCTAAATGCATGTTGGCTCATGTGCAGGTTAATGTAAGCAATATGTCCCACACCCCTAGTACTCTATAGGTGTGAGGGAAGTTTGCAGTCCCCAGTCTGAAAAATAGGACTTCATTTGGAATCTGCCCAGTGGGCCTTTTTAGATAATATAATTTTCAGATGTCCACGCATTCAACACATGCAAACCATTTGTGCTGTGTAAATTCAATTCTTACCGATCCATTTATGCAGGGAACATCATCGTAATGAAGTGCCATTCCACTCGGACATGCATAGCCATTGGCAGTGCTTCCCCGGTATGGATTTGTGGATATAACTCGCCTGTTCATAAAACTGAATAAAACAAAATAAAAATAATAAAAAACAGCACTTGAACCCAAGTCTAAATGATGATTCTGTGGTACGTTCCCTGTGTCAAATTCTGTAGCCTGGAAGCACGTACATTCTCATCTTCTGCAGGAATGCTGTGGACAGCTTTCCTTCTTTTGCTACTCATATGTTGCTGCTAGCAGCCAATATTACACCATGTGTTTCCATACTGTATTCTTAGAGCAAGGATAAGACTGTGTGAAAGCCAGGATGGCAACAGCTGTAACCGATCGTTGGCACGTTTACATGGGAACCTGCTGATCTATGTTATAAACCAACTTGCCAGTGTCCCATAAACATTCCCTTGTTGCCTGCATGCACGAGAAGCAGGTGTTTCTGAGTGCTCACATGGTCGGGGGGACGCAAACTCGGAATCTGGAGGAGCAATAATCAAGCAAAAACTGAATAATCTAGCAAAAAACTGAAAAACAGAAAAAGGTGGAACTCTGATGAAATGTAAGTCAGCGCATCCATGAAAATTTGCTAATCATTCTTCCCCAGATTCTGGGGATTTTTCATGTCCATGTCAGAACTTCTGGCTGTGTGGAGTTTGTACAATGGCACTATGCTTCCTAGCTCTCCACCTGGGCAACTATTCTCATTATCACTGCATTTCACACAGTGGAGATGAGCCCTCTAAAAGCTTCAAAAGGGACAGATAATTTTGCTTTTGTTTGCTCTCCTCAGAACCAATACTGTTGCTTCTTTTACTGGAATTCCGAAGAACACATGCATAATATCACAGACTACAGTGGGATTTGTGTTCAGAGCAAAGATCTAAAAATGCAGAAACTGGAAGATACAAGCCCAAAGGCTGTAACAACCTCAAGGGTTAGTTTTCTTTCCTAGCAAGCTCTGAAACTAAATGAGGTATATAGTGAGATTCCAAA
Source organism: Tragopan temminckii (assembly GCA_028571105.1). Taxonomy (NCBI): domain Eukaryota; kingdom Metazoa; phylum Chordata; class Aves; order Galliformes; family Phasianidae; genus Tragopan; species Tragopan temminckii. The sequence continues at coordinate 56,547,990 of JAOWBP010002392.1, forward strand.
TAATTCCTACAGATTCAGGTATACGTGAAAGAGAACACAAAGCTTTCTATCTCAAACAATGGGACTATTCAGGCCCTGTGCTGATATTCATAAAATATGACAAAGCCCTGCTAAAGCTGAGAGGGTCTTCTGTAGTGCTGGCCAGAGCTCAGGAATTCTGTGGTTTTAACATTTGCTTTCTTTTGGCTTTGAAATAACATCTAGACCATTGAAATAGTTATTCTGAGGGAGACAGACCTGATCCAGCAATGGCTCACCTGAGCCACAGGAGAGCCAGGCTTGCTGGAGGAATGAACTTGCTCAGTTGAGTGTGAGCCTTTTAGGTCTGCCTCAGCCCCAGTAACGCACAGGCAGGGCATAAGTGGAATAATCACTAGCCAGAAGCTTTTCTTTTTTAAAACAAACAAACAGTAAAAAGCCTACGATAAATGCCATGATTAAAATTGCTTTATCTCATACTTCATTAGATGTTATTAAAGGGATGCATTTATCTACTGCTTCTCTTAATGAAGAACATTACTCAATCATTTCTGGTTAGCCTGAAGAACTACATTTGGAGCTGTTGTTTCTGCTTATATAAGTAGCTTCATTGAAAGCAATGCGTATAATACACATTTGAAAACTGGGATATTCATTAACAAGATCTGATGCACCTGCCATAACCGTTTCCATCAGCAAAGGAAGCTAAAGTTTATCTAAATATCTGTAAACGCTTCATGAACGTTATTACACTAAGCCTCATTAAACTAGTTTACAGATGCATCCACATACGTTAATTGCATTCTGAAACTGCTAAATGGGAAAGCCAATGGAGAAAACTGCTTGGAAACCATTTTCGTTCAGCCTTTCCTAGAAGCCTAATGATTCACATACAGAAAATTGATGAGATTATTAATGAAGAACCAATTATTCGGCAGAGCATCGATCTCAGGAAAAGTCTGAAGTGACTGAATGTTCACCAAAGCTTTAATGACAACTGTAGTTAATTTGGAATACAGATATTCATTCTTAAAAGGGTGGCAATAATATTTTAATATCATTGTCATTTTCCCTATTTTTCTAGGAATAGTTGAACATCAGCACATGGCTACTCTAGTTGCTTTCTGACAAGTTCATACAGACTTTTAAAGACACCCAGTGAACTTTAACTAATTTTTAATAGGGGAATTTTGCTATTTTGCAAGTTGTTTGACATTCCTTTCTAACATGTGGTCTAGTTGCATATGTTTTTTCACTTGGCTCCAATTAATATCACATTTGTTCAGAAAAGGAAAGCCAAGCAGTATTTGGGAGCGAAAGGTTTCCATTCTGTTTCTTTCTTAAATGTGGTTATTGTGAGATGCTGACTGAAGCAAAAACACATGTCAACACAGGATAAACTTTTTGAACCCTATTAACTTCAAAACAAATATTAACATAAGTCTATAAGCAAAGTGCATTTTGATTTTATCAAAACTATCTGGTTTTCACAGAACTGGGATTGTGGTAACACGGAGTCACTTTGATTTCCATCTAAAGACATTCAAGATAGATCCTGAATGAAGCTGGGCATTTTCTCTTGCTGTAGCTTTCTTAACACATAGCTAGTGGAAGTCTTTTCTTTAGGAAAACTCTGAAGCTTTTTCTTTTTTTTGGCGTTATTAATCTTTTATGACAGGCAGATGAAGTGTGATTCTCTAACGTATTGTCACACAAATTTCACATTTGTTGAATTCACAGGGAGTCTCATTTGGCTGAGATGAGGGACGACACCTCTCCAAACTGTCTTGTCAGGCCACTTGCCTTCTGACCCCAGCAAACCACAGGGTACATCTGCAGCAGGAGATCTACTGTGGCCCAGTCATTCCTTCACTCCTGCTTCTAAACAGCCTCATCAATCCCAGGAAAAATGAGAGTCTCTTCCCACTGGAGACTGCGTTAGTGACAAAATTCATTTGCATGTGTAAACTGCTGTATATACAAAGTATGTGTTACTTTTCTTAACGCAGGATCAGTGATGAAGGACCAATTTGCATTTTAAACAGAATTTCTGTGCTGCACCTGAGAGTGCTTCCCAATTTCCACCTTCACAATTACGAACTATAAATAAATTGAACTGGCTTGATGTAATTCTTAATTAATCAAAAAAGGACATGAGAAGGAAACACTGAGAAGGTGACTCAGTTAAATGATGCACACTTTTAGTGGTTCTGTTAAGACAGAAATATTATATAGTGAATAAGTAAATGACTGCAAACTATATACCCATGTATTTATTTACTTTTCAGCATAATTGTTCTTTTCCAGGGTTAATTCTAAGGCCTCAAGCAAAATATAGTGGTTAATAAGGAGACTCACTTAAAAATGAGTCAAGACATGAGTAAAGTTGGCTGGTGTCTGCATTTAACAGAGCTTTAGCAAGATGCCAACAAGATAATCTTAAACACATCTACCATACTGCAATGCTGAGACACTTCAGGACTTCAAAATCTGGCAAAGAGGCTGAGGGGATTTGATAAGCTTTCTTGGCACCAGACTTAATGTGCAGATATAAATTCTCATAGTACTGAAAACAACCGAGTAGCCAAATGCCTCTCACCAAAAGGTCTGTTTTGCAGCCTGGATAACACTTGCTGTCATTTCCACATCGATGTAGTCATAGTGCAGAGCTCCGGGGTCTGTCGAAGATCCCGTTTCTGCAAGCAACATCCCTATCCATCTGCCCATGTCTTCAGAGGAAGATGCCTGTAAGGAGAATGCAAAACCATATGTCAAGTCTTTAGTCCGCCACCAAAGTGAGGTAGTCACAGCATTGTTTCAAAATGCAGCATTCTTCTTGGCCGACCATATTATACAAGAGGCTCTGGTTTCTTTCTGCTGAAGTCAGAAAACCCAGGATTTCTCATTAAATCTGCTTTGCTAGAAGGACTGCACTTTAAGTAAGCCGCGTGCTCATCAGCTATGATGTAATACAAAGTGGGCAATCTCCGCAAAAGAAATAAAAACAATCATTTAAGGCTAGTGGATTTAGATTCAAGTCATGTTTATTTTAGACTTCAGAAAATTGAAAGCTGTAACTGAATTATTTTCCTAGGCAGATTTTAGTTAGGATAAATCCTGAGAATTAAACATTATTGCCAAGTAGAAATGAGTGGAAAAAAAACCTGAACTAGTAGAATAAATTTTAGTTGTGTTTTTTGAAAGATTCAATTTGCATATGCCTACCTGATGGTGTTTATTTTCCAAGTGGCAGAAGTACAAATGTTTTAAAACCAATTTTTAAAAATTCAAATCTAAACAGTAGCAAAATAAATAAGTGAAAAAAAGGAGGGGAAAAAGAAAAGTGTGTGGTTTCTAAATTTCTCACTCTTTCAATATTGTATGGCCTTTCTCATATTCTTGAGATGCTTTCTTTCAAACTCTGAACTGCTCACATGCAGTAGGACTTGCAAGGATGGGAGATTACTACAACCTCCACTATACTTGGCTTAAGTGGCTTTCCTTTTTCAAAATATAATGGACAAATATCTCCTGCCAAATCCTGAACCACTTTTCAAAATCCAATTTTAACAAGATCTGAAAACAAGATCTGACATAATTTTTTGAAGTTTCATTTTGACTTTTCAGTTATAACTTGCTCTTGCATTTGTTGCAGAGTGGCATAGTCACCAAAGGCAATTTTCGAGTTCAGAAGCGTTTTCCACACCAGTTTGCCAGTCATCCTCAGTCAAATTCTGCTCCTTGAAATGAGATTCCACCAGAGCCTGGATCCTTCCATAGGTCAGACTGGCAGCAGTCCAGGCTGCAAGGACCACAGCTCTGTACTCTCCTCTGTTCCCACACCTACAGACACACAGTTACTGTGCAGCTAACAGAGTTGTATAAAGAGACTCAGTAGGTTGCTGGCACAATGTCTTTCTTAATGAAAGATAACACACGAATTCAGACTGAGCAAAACTGGTTAACATATACAGCAAACAAATGAGAGATAAGAGCTCTAGAGTTCCCATCAACAGTGATTCATTATTTAACTAGAGCTAAGTTATTTACCCAAAAGGACCATATCTCTGATAAAGAAGTATGTCTAGAAAGAAGAACAGATAATTTTAGCACCAGGTAAAAGGAAGGTCAGTGCAGGGAAAACCTTCTTACAGACATTTCTGAAGCGCATTATGTGACTTGTTCCTAAATCTTATTTCTTCTTTTGCCTACAACTCTTATCTTTCTTTCTCCTTCCAGTATTTATTACCCATCTCTACAATAACATTACTGCACGGATTTTTGGAAATGTCACATTGTTTGACAGTGCTTCCCTAATTTAGTTTGTGGTTGTCTCTACAAGTCAGAGCCATTAGAGTCACAGCACCTCAAGAACAGCAACCTCCTGCCCGTTTCGAAGCAGCCGGAAGGTCAGAGGATGCTTTGAATCCAGTCCTGGGATGACTTCACATCCACGGAGAGGGATAGAAACAATGTGTGTCTTCAGATCTGTCCTGTCCTTGTGGAAAATGAGTTTATTGTCTTTCACTCGGCACCAGCGCTCACGCCAACGGTTATTTGAGAGCACATTGAGATATCCTGCAATGAAATGAAATGTGAGATGCTTTACTCCTAAGTTTTTTTGAAAAACAAAGAAAAAAATCCACTTATTTTCAAAATAATGCTATCACTTAAACAAATTATTTCTCTTGTAATAGGAAGACCAGACAGATTTTAGGAAGACAAGTAAATGATTCTGCCCCACTTCTTCAATGCAAAATTTCACTGCGCCAATAACCTAGCAAAAAAATCATGTAAAGATGTGATCCTGCTCACCTGAAAATGGCTCTTTGTATTAGTCACTGCAGTGGCTGGGTAAGCTGGAGCTTACCGATGATCAAAACTTCAGTTAAATGGGAGAGGGAGAGTGTTAACAAGCTAAATACATAGCTGATGTGCTCATACAGCTCTTCATACAAGACCCACCTGCTCAGTTTATAATTGCTATATAACTGTGACTGCCCAAATCTTCTGGGAAAATCACAGCTCCTGTTATGTAATTAAGTGATGACTTAACTTTAGTAACATTCACAGTATCCTACAGACCTTCTAAGATTCCTCCACTCAATGTCTGCTTTGCCAATAGGAACAGATTAGCACAGTTAGGTTTATACACTGATGCTACCTTTTCTGATTTCATTTAGAAAGAAGAATGCAACACACTTAAATAAGAATTTAATGGGTCAATACTCACGTTGACAGAAATAAATTAATACTCACTTAAAACTCAAGAGTTAAAATAAATATGAAGTTAGCTAATTTAGCATAACTTTAAGACGTGTTTTTTTCCATTTTTTTCACCAACAATATATCACAAAATCATAGAACAGAATCATCGTATCACAAAGGTTTGAAAAGATTTATAAGATCACCTAGTCCAACTATCCTCCTACCACCAATGTTGCCCACTAAATCATGTCCTTACAACAAATCAAAATTCCACGAATAAGTAGCATTTTAAACAAACACTGCTTTCCTTATCATTGTGAATGCCAGATGTAGGCACTATCTAGGCACATAAAGTCATTAAATAGGCAGTTATTTCTTCTCAGTCCCATAGCAATAATCATTCCAAACATCAAAATCAAGACAATGAATGTTCAATTTTTTCTGTCCTGTTTCATTTGTAAACTAAAAAAACCCACTAACTGTTTTTTACTTTTGTTTCCTCACTACAGGTACATTAATTCAGTATGCTGCTGTTTCCAACACATCAAGTAGAAATGATACTTTGCACAGACTAGGATCTATGTAAAAATTTTTTCCTCTATCTCAGGTCTGATTTTCATTTAAGCACTTAATCATGTTGGATAGCTATCTCTTTGGTTTTCATTAGAACTATGACTTATTATTTTTTCTGGATTTCCCTTCCAACATCACGATTCCAATGTCAAAGCTTGATCCAACAGGATACAGCAGATCAGAATTGCGCACAACTTGGAAGATGCCGTAAAAAAGGAGGATGTGCTCAGTTCTGTGATTTTGGCTCCTTGTGATGATCACCCTCTCCAACTCTCCTCCCTCCTCCTCTAACAAAAAAACCTGTATAGCTGTGTATTATAATAGAATCACTAGAAATGGAAAACCCTTCATGTGCAAGCCAGCTGGCTAGTTTTGAAGAGTCTTTTTTTCAGACATTACTTTTCCCCATCCTCTGTTCCTTATGCAACTCTCAGAAAAGTTCTTCTAACTCCTCATATTTTGCTTAAATAAGCAGGACTCCGTATTCTTCCTCCACAATAGTCTTACTTAAATCTTCAAGACTTAATGTGACCAAAATGTCTTGAATGTGTTTCCAGTTGTGGCGTTAGCACTTCAACCTAGTTCATGTGGCCAAAGACCAGTGATGCTGAGAGAAGAGCCTTCCTATGACTCTGAGTGCAGGTGGGTTTCTGTTTCTGTTTCCACTCTAGCTGGGTGTCCCCCGCAGTGTGATTGGACTTTTCCCTTTGTTCATGTAAGGCAGAACATACTTAAGTGTAAAACCCTTCAACTGCTGAGCAACCTCCCAGAGGGCACTGCACTCAGACAAATTTCTGGTGGTGAGAAACTCTGCAAAGACTTCCTGCCATGACTAAAGCCTAGACATTTAATTTTTCTATAAAATTTGTAAGTGGCGTAGCCAAATGCAGACAATAGTAATGACTATATTTATGCCCATACCTGAAATGATGGTAGAAGTACTCGGAATTAGATTGTGGTTAACATCTCACATAATATGGAATAATCAACAGACTATGAGACCCAGGAAGTTAGAAGTTTTATGAAAGCCAGATGGTTTGGACAATGCATCTGGCTGGACACAGCTTTTCCCAGCTGTTCCTTTGCTTGATAAATCACATCTTTACTTAGTTGATATACAGACATATGCACACACTTATTTAATCAAAGATTTCTTATGGGAATTATTCCCAAAGTGGCCTTGAGAGCCATCTGCAATCTATGAAGTTCTTGCTGGTGGTCCATGAATCTTCTTTCACACTGGGCAAGCATCTACTATACTTCATGCACCAAGGATTTCTGCCAGCAGCTGCCTAATCACAGATTTCTGGGTTTCCCAAGATTTCCTAATCAATTAAAGGGGAAAAGTCCAAGCTGCTTCAAATTCAAAACTGTTTCTTGTGCTATGGTTTTTTGGTTTTGTTTTTTTTTGAAAGATTGGAAGCAGAATGAGAGCAAACTTGTTCACATAAATAGCCATTACTTAACATTGGAGCACCAAAAGGCAAAGAGGAGAATGTCAGTGCATTGCATTGTTCAAAAATACAGAGCCGTGAGGACATTGGCTAAATGCATTACAAAAGTCCTAAATAGCAGGCAAATATTAATAGCTCAGATACAAAACAGACATTTTCTATATGTCTTTTCTCATGTACTTTATTGCTGTTGTCAAGCACTACAGCTGTCATTAACAGTGATCAACATTAGCAATTAAAATAGCTTTCTAGAAATTTGCCCAATAGGCACCATTTTATATACCCAATAGGAACCAACAATTAAAATCAAAAAACTTCAGCTGAGACCAGGTGGCTGCTGTCATCACTGCCATTGCATATATACTCATCAAAAATACTTCTTCTAAAATGAAGTGTAAATTTATTTTATAATCCAACCTATAGTCATTTTATACCTATTGGTTTGAAAACAGCTTGTTTCCTTCAAAGCCTGTGCTACTCTTTTATTTAAAAAGTCAAACTCTTCTAGAGTCTTTGAATGATAAACTCTTGTTTACTCTAGTCTTTCAATCTGAGTGCACCTTTCTGATGCAGAGGTAAAAATTATAGCAGTACAAGCAAATTCACGGGACTTTCTAGGCTAGAATGTTAAAAATTTTTAGTCACAAGCCGCCTTAAAGACCCAAGAAGAAAAACAACTTACCACATGTTGGAACATCTTCTTCAGCTGATGAGGTCTGTTCATCTGTTGATGGCTTTTTCTTTCCTAAACCAATGATCTTCGTTATTTTTTTCCCTGTTACTTTAGTCACAGTGCCCTTGGCTTCTGTTTTTGAACTTTTTTTCCTCTTCACTATTAAGAAAGCAAAAGTTTACATATTAATGTGTTTAAATTATGTAGTCAACAGACAAAATCTCAATTAAAAAAGTAGCTTTGGTAAACAATGTAAAGTAAACATTTGTACAGTTGCAGTCTGCCATGAGATAAACATTATATGTCCTCCTGAATACTGTTCCCCTTAAACCACCCTTTCACTATAAAAATCATGGCATTTGGAAGGGTAAGAAAAACAAAAATCCAACTTCTAATTTAATTTCATCTAATCAAGCTTGAAGTCTCTTTCCAAAGCAGTCATTGTGTAAGTTTATCAGTATGAACAAACTATTCAGCACCTATACATGAGAACAAAAATCCAGCCAGACGATCAGACACCATTCTAAACACTTATCTAATAAAAGGCAACAACTAATTAACAACGACATAATATGCTTGCCTAGCAAAAAGGGCTCTGTTGTTACGGAATCTAATCACAATAGGCCTTTCAGAAAGACAAGACTTATAAATTAGCTATTAACAACTAAATTAGTGGATCAGTATAAGCACTCAACGATTAAAAGCTGGCACTTTTTGTGATCATAGTTGCCGATAACAAAAAATATAAAGCTTGCTGAAAGGAGTGATCTTGCTAACATCCAGTCTGTGCAGTGAGTCATGAAGGTAACAGGGCAAAGACTGTGGATATCACTTTTAAAAGTGCATATCTGACTAAAATTCTAACTAGAAGAAAAATAAGAAAAAAGGTTCTAAAACAGAATTTTTTTAAAAAAAGGAAAAGACAATTCATTTGCAAAATAAAACCAAAATAAAGAAAGAATCATTGTTTGAGAAATGACATTCAGTGGATTTGGATTCCATCAACAGAGCAAAAGTCAATCTGTTAACTGACAGGGTAGCAAATCTAGCCATGTAATTGCCTTGATATATGATTCAGATGGAATTACATGTAGGATAGTTACTGATGGAGCTGCTTTAAGTTTACCCCTCACATCCTTAGTTCCATTTTCTACTTCCCCAAACAGAAAGTTTAATGGTTATGGGCTTGTGTAAGCAAGGAGAAAAAGAACAAAATGTTCACATGAAAAAGAATTATCTGAAATGATCTGCAAAGAGGAATACACAGAAAACAGAGTAGCAGTTTGAGACTCACAAGGGCATAATTTACCAAGTTTAGCTTAATTGCTAGCAAACATGGAAAATGATTTAGTAATTGTATCTGTGGCCAAGATCATATAAATCTTCCACCTGCTACATGCAGTGCTGAGGGCAAAAAAGTGGTTTTTGGGTGTGGATGGTTTTTTTTCCAGTAAACACCAATGCAGATGTTCTGGCTTCCTAGCAGCACAAGCCCCATCAGCATGCTTCCTGCAGGGCACCTGAGCCACTGGTCACTCTGGGACATCTTGGACAACACCTGGATTTGGACTACGCATGACAGAGGTGATCAGTGGGCTGCAGAGATTAAAACCTGAGCAGTGGGCTTTCTGAAGGCTTAGCAGTTATGCTGTGAAACATAAGCATGTACTGCAGCTTCTGGAAACCACAATAATTGACATTGTTCCATTCTACTGGGTATGTCAGAGATCTGAATGGTGAGGAAATGCTGAAAAAATGACACAGGAAGAATGAATGAAAAGGCGAGACAGGGCTGGCACCAAAGCCAGTATTGACACACTGTGTTTCCTGCAGCTCATATTACACTTCGGCTTCACAGCTGCAGAAAAACGTCAATTTTGTGCCATCTAGATGATACCACTGCTACACAGCATGTTAAGGAAATCACACAGTTTCCTTTGTTTGGGGGAGAAAACAAAGGGTGTGGAGGTGAAAGCACAGACATTGAGTTTTTTAGATACAACTCAGGGAAAATGGCCTCAGTTTGGGATGTGCCTCTGATAACACAGATTACAAGATACGCATGGCTCCAAAGCAGCACATTTAAAATTACATGAATATATACACACAAATCCACTGATAAAACATGATTATGTACATTGCAGTATATTAATATATACAATCATATATAATACTTATTTTTTATGTGTGCAGACACATACACATATAAACTGAGATATATATTCATATATATATATATATAGTATGTATGAACCTTTCCTTCTAATATGCAGTGATAGGGTTTTTTTGCTTAAAGTCTATACATCCACTACTTATATTCCCACTTACAGTTAGAGTTACCATAAACAACTGTTAGTTGCCTATAGTGGTCGCTCTTGTCCTTAAAAACCTGTACCTCTGAATAGACAAAAAGCCAAATCAAAATTTCTATGTTCTGTTTCTTTATACTAATTTCTCCCATCGAGTAATAATTCAAAAGCATTACTATTAAAAAAAAAAAAGGTAGATGTTTTTTACTTCCTCTCTCTTCATATTTGCACATATTCTTTGCAGTAAGCATTTCTGCATTTGAGACATACCTTGTTCTTTTCCATTGCACACTGTGGTGATGCCATTTTCCACAGCACCCTCCCCATCTGAACTTGGTCTCTCAGATGACAACTTCTGCAGAAACAAAGAGATCAGTTGCCCTGCCATATCACATTGTCACCTTCACCACATTAAGTCTCATCAGTCAATTTAAATTAAGCTTGCTACGAATAAAGCACTTTTCAAGCACGGATCCACTTCGAAGGTAAACAGAAGTCAGTAGAACATTCAGCTTTAAATCATTTTTACAGTTCCATATAGAATTTTGAATAGCACAGAAATCACAAATTAAGTCTACATCAAAAGATTTTCCTTCTAAGTGCAAAAATCATTGCACATTATGTTCTAAATACATTACAAGATTGTACAGTGTCTGGGTATTAACCTGCTAAGCAATGAATAATCTACTAAACACTTAATGTGGATAAAACAAACTTTAAAATGATTTTTTTTTTAAGGATTTCTTCACACATGCATTTACAATACAACTTGTCAGAAAACAGTGCATTCTTACCTGGTGCTTAAATATTTTCAGTATTTGCAAAATAGGAGCTTTTGAAATAGATTTTTAGCACCAATTATCCTGTAATTGCTGTGTATGGGATACAGAATGAGGTGAGATGAAGATTATGCTGGTACCACATTCTTCATGAGTGGTGGAGCCATGAAGACATACAGAATATTACAACAAGAAACCATGGAAAAGTTGTTCTAAGGTGAGCATTTTAGAATACAACTACTTATTGATATTTC
>JAOWBP010002392.1:56572213-56596555 GCA_028571105.1 Tragopan temminckii
GTGCGACCTGGTGTAGGGAACCTGCTTTGGCAGGGGAGTTGGACTCGATGATCTCTGAGGTCCCTTCCAACCCCTACGATTCTGTGATTCTGTGCCCAGCAGCCTTGTCTCCCTCTCAGACAGCAACTTTCATCTGAGCATAACATTACATGTTCTTAATGGAAGTTAATTGACCTTACTGGGAATAGCTCATAAGTTTGAAATTAGTTCCATCTTTAAGTATTTTGCTGGAATGAGTCCAGCACTCTTTAAGATTAATTCCCAGTAGCCAAGTCCTCTATGTCCAGTGGGAGTTGCATCAGCTGAAGGATGTGGAGAGATGCAGGTGCTTCCAGGGCATGCCTGGCATCTCTTGAATAGCTGCTATGTACCCTTAAATGAACAGTTTCTGTATTTCAGTTTCTTACTCATCCTGAGTTATATTTCTTTTTCCAAGTTCAGTATAGAGTTGATATGGAGTGTCTTGATTTCAGGCCATACACAGGATTACATAATTTAAAAATGGTGTTTATCACCTATCTTATCACTTATTGCAAAATTCTCCTGTGGCAAGTCTGATGATACAAGTCTAGAAATTTCATCCTGCTGGACTTCTGGATTTTATTTTTCTTTCTTTCTTTTTTTCTTTTTTTTCTTTTTTTTTTTTTTTTTAATATTAGAGAAAAGGAAAGGATAATAAAATCTAGAATTATATAAGATTAGTTGCCAAAGCTGAAGAAGGCAGCAAAATTGTAATATGTTAGAAGAATGCCTTGTTTTAGAGAAAGTGCTGATTAAGATCAAATTTATCTTCAGCTTACATTTTTATTGGACCTAAGCTTAGGGGAGGAGGATTATATTTCAGAAACGGTGCAAATGATGCATGTTAATATCCTATGTTTATTGCCACTTGAAATTACAGCACGGCTTTGAATTGCTGCCAAATCTACAGTTAAGACTCCATGGTAATCACTATGATTACTCCAAGTTTTTGTGGTAATAGTGGGAAGAAGAAGTATGATGCCCAGACTACGGTAGCCTTAGCTGTCAGCATCTTTTTATCCTTTGGGGTTCAGGCTGTGATTCTACTCAGCAGAGGGAACAGGTAGACATACACATTGGCCAATCAATCCTGAAAGAGAGATTAAGTATGAGTGGATTTAATCACATTATTTTCGGATTTATTTGCCTTTTATATTTCCTAACTACTTCACTAACTTCCTGAAACAAGAAAAAGCATAGCTTTTCTTTATTTTTTTGGAATGCTTTAATTCCTATACTGACATGGTGTACAGTTTTTCATTTTTATTAGAAGTCTCTTTTGCTCTCCTTCATGTTGATGTATCTCATAGCTTCTTTTTATTGACTTTCTTGGTAATCTACGGGATACATTTTCACCTTGAAATATTCTTTTACCTTTACTTAACTATTGGAAGTTGTAGATATACATTTAATCTAGATGTATACCCACATATTACTGTGGTTTATTTAGCTGATGAGAAATTAAGAAGTGAGGTCAGGGATAAACAGCATAATATCAATTTTACTAAAAAAAATATTAAGACTTTGACAAAGAGGGAGAAATGCTACTTAAAAAGCACAGTCTAAAAGAAGTTAAGGTGAAGTTTAGATGTGATTAAAATCTGTTCTGGTTTTTGGATACTAAATTATTCAAGCAAGTAGTTGTTTATTCTGACTTAAAACCATCAGCGATCACTTTAAGTCAGCTCTCCAGATAGTATGTCCTAGTTGCACCCCTTCGTCTGTTGCTAGTAGGAAGGTTTTGGTATTTCTTGCGTTTACAAAGTAAATAATACTTGTTGTGGAAAGCATTTAATGTGGGGACAATATTTGTTCTGGAATATTTTCCTCAGTAAGTAGTGCTAGCCAGCAGGCAAGTCTGAACTCCCTGTGTGTTAGCTGTGGGGAGCAAATCTGTATGCCTGGCACAGAATCATCGGTTTAAACTATGGAAATATAAATCAGAGCACTGAATGAAATTCAAAAATATTTCATTAAATGAATTATGATACGTGTGTGGATAAGAGTATGGTTAGGGACTCTCTCGTGTATGCTTAAATGTCTACAGTCTTCAAGCTACATTTTTTTCTCTCAGATTTAACTCTGAAAGATGCATAATATATATATATTTTAAGGATAGCATTAGCAAATCTCACAGCGTGTTTGCATTTCATTATATCTGACATTTTTCTTCAGACTTACATCTCTAGAATAATGTTCTCTGAAAAGCTGTTTTCTGGGTCCTTCCTATGGGTGAGAAGCAGGTGTGCCTACATACAAGGTTCCTCAACAGTAACAACCACTCTCAGCTTTATAAAATTAATTCCTTTATTATTTGGAAGTCAATATTTTGGTATTTTTGTCATCATGAGATTTACTGAGTTGAAAAAAGATAGCAAGACTTTAACACAGTAGGCGAGGTAAAGACCTTTCTCTTCAAGTAAAGCCTATGCCTTTTCTGGTGTATACCCTATACTGATTTGTCTTAGTTGTATATGTATGTTTTCAAAGACATAAACAGAAGGGAATGTAGATAATTACTTTTCTGGAAATTATTTGGACTAGAAGACAGAATCCAAAGGGATTCCAAAGAATTAAGCTTTCTATAAAGAATTAGTGCTGCTTCTAGTGATGCAGCATGGAAGAACTCATCCACACTGCATGCTATGCATGAATCTCATGACCAGCCTTGTGCACAGTCCACATATTAACATTCAAGGACATGCCTTGGCATGAGCTTCATCAGGATTTGTTGAGATCTCATTGCAGCGTTGCATGTGGAATGCTGCTTGGCCCTTTCACACAAGACTGGGTGGTTCTTTCTGTGATCTCGTCATTAGCCAACAGGTTTGAACATTAAGCATCTCAGGTAGAATGCAGGTTGTTTGAATTCCTTTATTTCTAAGGAAAATCTGATGTTTGAAGCCTAAGCTGCAGTTAGCAATGTAACAAGGAGAGTACAAGTCTCCATGATGAGCACAGGTACTTCTCTCAGTGTTGCGATGCAAGCAAAGAGGAAGGAAAGCACACTATAACCACATTCAATTTTAGTTTGGTGTCAGGCCCTGTGCAGAAAACTGCTGAATGAAGATATTAAAGGAATCTTTGAGTGGTGTACCTGGGTTGTGAGCCATATACTTGGATTATATGTACTAGTAGATTAAACAGATATTGTCTGAAGAGTTTACCCAGGATAAAGGAAGCTATGCACATTATGGATGGCACTTGTGAAGGTGTCATTTATAGATGCCTAACAATAAGAAAGACATCTTCATACTTTTGGTTAAAGTCAATTAAAAATATAGAAAGTCCTAGAAAGATTACTAACCTAGTCACACAGCTAATCACCACCGATATGGCTTAATGAATGCTATAGCATGGGGTTTTGATGTGGACCACGGACCATGAAGTATATGTGTAAGTCTCTTTTTCAACAATGTACTTCCATATGTGTTTCATTTTAGATACATAAAAGCTATGCAGAAATTTGTGAAACTGTGCATGTGTTTCAAGTACAAGTGCACATTCTTAAGCATTCACTTTTTCCCCCAAGACTAATAGCAGTAAAAGCCCAGACCAGCTGTCATATCTGTGCAATTCATTAGAAATTTTAATTTTTTGGACTTTGGCATTACTTTAAAAAAAATAATAACAACAGACTACATAAAAATTGTACCATTTCTTCTAATATATTTACTTCTTTATATTCATATTATTCTAATGCTGTTTGCATAACTGGTTGCTATTTATCTCTTAACAATTTACATTAACCATGTAGCAGTGCTTAGGATTCTGTGGCATCTTCTGCAACATTTGCTGAATATTTAAAATATGTTTTGATTGCAAGATTGTTATTATTTTTTTACTGTTTTTGCAGACTGAGCTAAGTAGAAGCCAGCTGGCATTTTGAAAATATGTTTTGTTTTTGGGCTATCAGTGTATAAGGACACCTTTTAGCTTGCAAGCTGGGCCTGTTTGTCTAGAAAGACAGTAAAAATGAATACTCATATTGGCATTTTTTAACTATGCTAGGACATGTTAGTGAACTGCAAAAAGTGAAGAAAATGAGAAGAGTGTAATTTTTAGATTTTGTGAGGAGAATTTCTTTGTTACTGAAAGCCTGATAGGTTGTTCAAACAGGAGAAGAGCTCAAGCTATTAGTATGTTTGAGTTAAGGTATTATCTGGACATAAGAAGGAAGTGCAGATAACTGAGAAAAATTACTTATTTTTCTGCATCAAAGTGCAGAGAAATAACAAAAAGAAAAAAAGAAAGAAAGAAATACCTTCCTACTCAAAGAGTGTCAGCAGGACTTGAAGCAATGGAAAGATATTATAAAATAGTTCTTCCTCATGGTGAATATTCTGATATAACTATAGCAGTGATTACATTTTTACATTTAGTATTTATGAATGCAGCTTCACTAGAAGAGGTGATGTATCTATATGAATCTGTTAAAATGAGTCATTATTAGTTTTAACTCCTTTTAGGTTATCTCAGGACTTTCTCACGTGGCATCATGAACCTTGCATGAGGACCAAAATCTAAGGCTTTCACTCTGAGTGGAGATGAGAATTGTGATCAATTTGGTGCGATTTGCAAGAGAAGTTATAGGTTTTGAAGGAGGGAAGATTTAGGTTGGATATCAGGGGGAAGTTCTTCACCAAGAGAGTGGTGAGGTGCTGGAACAGGCTGCCCAGGGAGGTTGTGGATGCCTTGTGCCTGGAGGTGTCCAAGGCCAGGTTGGATGGGGCCCTGGGCAGCCTGGTCTAATATTATATGTGGAGGTTGGTGGCTCTGCCTGCGGCGGGGGTGTTGGAGATTCATGATCCTTGAGGTTCCTTCCAACCCAAGCCGTTCTATGATTTTCACATTCATAGATTTGGACAGGGAAGATTAATAAGATCATGTCTTAGATACCTTTCAGGATTTTTGTTCCACAGAATTTTAAATGTGGGGTATGCACAAATTCTGACATTTACACTAGAACAAATGAATAGGCTTTGTTTTCTGTTTTAGGGAAAACAGTCTTCTAAGTGAATGTGTTGTTGTTGTTGTCTTTTAGATCATTCTTGTAAGTTCTTCCCATAATGACCGTGACCAAAGCCTTTTCATAAGCACAGATGAAGGAGCTACATTCCAGAAACAACCCATTACTTTCTTTGTGGAAACTCTCCTCTTCCACCCAAAAGAAGAAGACAAAGTACTTGCTTACACAAAGGAAGGCAAGGTAAGCCGTGAATATGTTCTGTTTGAAGTTTAGCAGCTATGTCATTAAAAGGATATGAAACTTTTGCATTGTGCTGCTGAATGTTGGAGTTTATAAAAGCAGTTATCCAGAAAGAAGCCATATTCAGTGTTTGAGAAGCTTATTTGAATATTTATTTCATTTATGTCCAATATTTTGTTTCGTGGTAGCTTCAGTCCTGTCATTTTCAATTGATATGTTATTGGTAGTACTTATCCTTCTGTATAATAAATACTGCCTCTGAAATGCACCTCTCCCTAGAAAATGACCATGAGCAACTGCTTATTAATTTATAGTATAGTAGAAAGTTAATGAAGCTGAAATACTGCCTTCAAAGGCCTTCCATGGGATGTAAAATAAAATAAACTGTTCAATCATACAGCAGAGGAGTATTTAGGGAATCATTGAATCTGTATAAATGTAGAGTGATTCTCTCTCATGATATATTTATAACACATTCAGTAGTTGCATTATGTAGTTTGTACATTTTGGCCATCTTTCTTCTTTTTTTTTTCCTGGGTATATTATAAAGTCATCTCTTTGGATGGGTACCACTAAACACAGGTGAGTGAGTGCACACTGTAAAAAGTGTCATTCATCTCTTTTTCACAGTGCCCAAACTACAGCTTTAAAGTCACTGCAGTTCTGGTTCTGATAGTGCTGTTGCCTCACCTCCACCGTAACTCCTTTTTTTAAGCTGAAATTAGACAAACTCCAGTCCGTTTCAATCCTTGTCAGAGATCACAAAGGGTTTATATATAGTTGGTGAGAGTAGTATGAGTAAGTTGCTGCAGCCAACTGCTGCGCTGACTTCAGTTACATTATATCATATGATATGATATATATTATATTCGGGATATTTTCGGGGGTATTTAAATTAATAGCTGATCTCCAGTTTGTGTTCACAGGCATTTGCAAGTAAGGATGGAGGCAGTATGAAAAAGATTAACAAACCAAACACAGTCTCTTGTCTCATGGAGTGTTTTACTTACCTGCTTGAATTCTAACTCGTAACACAATTAGCTGTTACAAACGTGATGAATACCTGTATGTGAACAACATGCCTCAGGAAAGCTAAAACTTGTGAAAAGCCAATGTTATGAAAAGTGCCATTTTCAGTTTGACTTCTGTTTCTGATGATTGACATAATCCCTGAGTTTTGTTTAGTTAGGAGATCAAATGACTCAAAAACGAAGTGGCAAGTTCTTTAAGTGTCATAGTGTGGTGGAGGACATTGACCATCCACACACAGCCAGTCATTAAAAATATTTGCCAGAAAAGAGAAGGGGTTAGGAGCTCAAAGCAAGGCATTTCCTTTGTGTTTTGAGAAATTATATGTGATACGGAAGTTTTCAGGCATTTTATGTGTGGATAGCCTCCCAAAGTAAGGATACTATTACTTGCCACATTGAAACGCAAAAAGACAAAAAAATACAAAGTAGTCAATAAAGAATAACTTTTCAATAGTGACAGGAACATTTTAGATAATCTGATTGACTTCTCTCAGGGTTTCAGTATGATGCTAAAAAGAGTCAACCGTAAGGACATACTGGACAATCCCTACATCTTTACCTGAGATGTACAAGAATGAAGGGTGCCGTTCACTATAACTGTACAAATAACCTGCCCAATTGTATAAGGTCCTTTGTATAAGATCTGACATATTTGGCTTAGCAGGAAGAGGAAGATGAAGTGATATTGGCAAAGGAGGATTTGAAAATCAGAATTGTGGCTTGACACGAAGAAGTCACTGTACTAAAACCAAAGGTATCCAGAGAGAATGTTAATCTGAATTTGGCCTGGGGAGATTGTATACTTTGGATTTTTGAGTTAATTAATACTGTTTTCACTGAAATGAAGTCGTATCAAACAGTGACACAATCTAAAACTCAGGAGAATCCATTCTCTCCTGTTACTGAAATGATTTTTTGCAAAGGCTCTTTGCAGACATACAAGGAACGTGGGATCGTGTCCTTTGTAAACAGCAATCATTGAATCTTCTCTGTCTACTGGAGCATCGCAGCCTGTCTCACAGCTTCTGATTTGATTTACTTCTTATTCTCTATTGCAATATCGGCATTGTTCTTTCATTCAGAACCCTAGATTTTATTTAAATACAGCTCTAGCCTCTGGCTGACACTATAAATGAATGCAAATCTAGTCAATGTAGTCGGACTAATCCATTTACTGCCTCAAATCTATACTCCCTTTTTCTGGCTACCTCAGTTATAATGAATAACAATCAGCTATTCACTGAGTCTCGATAAATGCTTTTTGATTTTTAAGACTCAACGGAGATATGGTGGATTTTAATTGTTCACTAAGAGTCTGTAAGGGTGGGAAAACTTAGAGGTACATTTTCCCCAAACCATTCTATGATTCTACGATTTTCAATTTCTTTTAAAAGTGATTCCTTACAGCTATTAAATGGGTGATAAGAAGCATCTATTAGAAGTGTTTTGTGAAGCCAGAGATTTTAGCTGACCACTGTTTTCACCTCATCTATAAACTTATTTGTCAGTTTTATCATATGCACCTACTATAAAGCAAAACCCACATGGATCTTTTTCTTCATTTTAAGTGCTAGGTTAGGTACGCGTTATTTTTTATTTATTTTGAATAGCGCATCAGTTAAAAATCCATCTTGGTTTTGAATGTGCCTTCTTATTCCTATTTCATTCTCCCTTTCACTCAGACTTTAAAGTCTTTTCACTACACTGAACCAAACTGGTTTTTGTCTGTGCATCAACTAGGTCAATATTATTGTAAGCAGTCAGAGTCCTGACCATAGTTTCTTACCACAGCTGTGATTTGCCTGCTGTAACTGATTGTGCAGTGGAGTAAAGCCCAGTAATTATGAAGTACAGAGTAAGTGGGGAAAAGGATGCTTTAGTTCTAACTCAAATTTAAGTAAATTTACCCATGGAGCTTATGTTGAGGGAAGTTATCTAAGGTTTTACATAGTGATATAGCTATTTTTCTCTAGTAAAGATTAATTCATTGCAGTTTTTTACATTAATCATTGAACTTGTAATTTTAAAACAAGCATTTTTTACTAATCCTTATACGATTCTCCCTAACAGTTGGTGACTGAACTGGTGAATTATTCCCACATCAAAATAGAACAATTTTACTTTCATTTTATCCCTATTAGAAATAAAAAGAAAGCCTATCAGATGTAAATTGGATTAAATAAGAAATGCATGTAGACAGCAGGGGGCTCAAAGCATGTCTCTATAAAAGTATGGTAGGTATTTGCTAATTTAAGCAGAGGAACACATTATGAGATAATGTGGAGAAAATAAAGGAAAGAGATTCTTGAATAACTGTTTTATCTCCCATTTTATGTGGGGAAAAACTGTTTTCATGTCTGCTCTGTTGATACCTGTTCATATCATTAGTATTTGCAGGGATGAGCTGTTCACAGGGAACTGAAGTCTTCTCTAGGCCATTTTCTGCCTCTCCTTAGTGACCATTTCTCAGGGGTCTGTGACTGATATCCAAGAAGCAAACACTGAAATACACCTTTCCTCATCAAATCCCTATAGAATTTCTATAATATCTTTTGGTCCTATTTTAGCAGAGTTTTTAATCTAGTGACTTCCTGTCTTAAGTGTGTTTAGTAGAATTAAAGATTGAAGAATAAAAGAAGCATTTGTGTTTGTTTGGTCAGTGGATGGAAAGGAGAAGATAACTGTCCTTGTACCTCTCTCTTTTGTAACTTTGCTGGGATCAAAAAGAATCTGACCTGAAATGAATTATGAACTATTTTCATGGTAAACAAGAAGATACTGTCACCAAGTTTCATTCTTTATATATAATGTTTTAAAAGATTTTCTCTGTGAAAAGGCATTACTCTGAAAATTGTTGTGGAGAATTCCTGGAAATGATTTTTTTTTATTTACATGCAATCATTTTAATAGTGACATAGGACCTGTCTTTTAAGACGTGCATCATTAAGTTTCCTATCACCTGATTTTTCTCATTTTGTTTTGTAGGTTTATGTATCCATTGACTTGGGGAAAAAATGGGTCCTTCTTCAGGAACGTGTTTCAAAAGATCATATTTTTTGGTAAGAAAACTGTTACCTTCCAGATTAAAAAATGAACAGGAAATATATTTCATTCTAATCAAGAAGGATATTTCCAGAGGTGCCGATAAGAACAGCAGGACCCTTCATGTCTTTTGCAGATTGAGTATGTCAGCACTGCTGCATCCGCTATTGCAAATTGGTACTCACACCAGTGACTGTGCTGAGTGTCAGTGTATATAGGGGTTACAGGTCTGGATCTATGGAGCCAAAGATTAAAGAGAACTGTAATGTCCAATGAAATTGCTTTTTGTTTTAGTGGTAAAATTGATCTTAGGAGAACAGTCTTTTCGCAGAGAAAAATCTATAACATTTTTTTAAGAAAGGTTGAATCAGACCTTTTAACTGGAGTCGTATATAAACTTAGGGAAACTGATGAAAAACGTGACTATAGAGTACACATATAAAATTCTTCTATTTTCAGGTCAAATATTTTGCTGTCTCTGAAGATGCTTAAGAAGTGATTTAAGCAGATAATTTTTTTTTTTTTAAGGATAAGCCAATGCATATATTTCCTGCAAGTAAAGTACCTGCAGAATATGTAACTTAATTTAAAATTAAACTTTGCTGGTATTTTTAATTGATTTCACCTTTAGAAGTGGTCAATTTGCACACTTGACGTCTATTTGTTTTCTATGGGAAAAATCCAGAGAATGCCACTTTTCACATTTTACTTCAATGTGTTAATATAGACTGTGCATAAACATATAATTATCAATTATTAGTATATTTTTATTACAGTACTAATCATAACTTGCTGGTCACTTTCCTTTTCTAAATGGCTTTTGATTTTTTTTAGTTCTAAAATTGTCCCTGCAGAATTCATAGGAGTTGTTCATACTTCCAAGCACCTTGTTTTGTTCTGCAATCTCTTTACTGTCCATACTTTTAGAAAAACAGCCTCTGGTAACACCACTCTGATTACTTCAGTTTGTCTCAACCTTTTTTGCTGAAATATTAGAATCAGCCTCATGCTTTTTCACTCCTGTGAAACATATCCTTATCCAAGAACTTACTACTGCATAGCAGCTGGAATGTTACAGGCAAAATACTTCACTCTCAACTACCATGCAGATGGTATAATCACTTAGAAGTTACACTGTGGGTCAGAAGTGTCATGTCTCCCTAAGTTAAATTGCATAGGATGTAAATTAGAAAGACATTCTGCTCAATCTTTAATTAAATAAACTTTTAAAATGCATGCAGCCTGAAAACGATTGAAGTCACTAGCAAGCACATGCTTAAGATTGTGTCTGTATTTTGCTGTATTTCAGAATATACTTATTTATATCATTCAGACACAATCAGGGAAAGCATCCCAGAACTTTGACAGAAATAACTCCCATTTTTTACTTGGAAAAAATGTTTTTTCATAAATGTCACATTCCTCTCAGTTAAGAGTAATAAATTCTGAGAGCTTGTACATTTATAACCATTAGAAATAATTTGTAGGTTTTTCTTTACCCCTTTTCTGTGCATAGATCTCTCTGACTTTCCTCAAGAATTGTATGAGCCAGCAACAGCAAGAATTTAGGGGCAGATGTTTAGCACTGCCCCCTTCTATTAACCTTACTAAGCACCATATCACATGGGATGTTGCAGTGCAGAAAGAATCTGCTGAGAATGGAGGGTTGCATGTGATGGCATTTCTGTGGAAGTTCTTCTGTCATTCTAGAGAACTTTCTACTATTGCAGGGCTTTCATCACCTGAGTTATCGTAGGGCTGGATAGAAACCCTACAAACGGTGTTTGTATAGTATTCTAAGAGCTGCAAGAACATGAGTTCCGTCAGGCCTATGCTACTGGGGAACTCTCAGCTGAGTCCAGTATTGTGTTCTTGGAAAAATGGATTTGATGGATGGACCACTCGCTGGATAAGGAATTAACTGGATGGCTGCACTCAGTTGCGGTCAACAGCTCAGTGTCCAAGTGGAGATTGGTGATGAGTGGCACTCCTCAGGGCTCAGTATTGGGACTGGTGTTATTTAACATCTTTGTAGGCGACATGGACAGTGGGATTGAGTGCACCCTCAGCAAGTTTGTGAATGACACGAAGCTGAGTGGTGCAGTTGACATGCTAGAGGGAAGGGATGCTATCTAGAGGGACCTGGACAGGCTGGAGAAGTTGGCCCATGCCAACCTCATGAAGTTCACCGAGGCCAAGTGCAAGGTCCTACATCTGGGTCAGGGCAATCCCAAGCACATATACACGTTGGACAGAGAATGGCTTGAGAGAAGCCCTGAGGAAAAGAGTTTTTGGGTGTTAGTTAATAAAAGACTCATCGTGAGCTGGCAATGTGTGCTTGCAGCCTAGAAAGCCAACCATATCCTGGGTTACGTCAAGAGAGGTGTGACCAGCATGTAGGCGGAGATGATTCTGCTCTTGTGAGACTTCACCTGGAGTACTGCATCCAGTTTTGGAGCCCCCAGCACAAAAAAAACATCAAGCTGTTGGAGCATGTCCAGAGGAGGACCATGAAGATGATCAGAGGGCTGGAGCACCTTCCTTACGAGGACAAGATGAAAGAACTGGAGCTCTTCAGCCTGGAGAAGAGAAGGCTCCATGGGGACCATATAGCAGCCTTCCAGTGTCTGAAGGGGGCCTACAGGAAAGTTGAAGAGTCTTGTTAGAAGGGCATGTAGCAGAACAAGGGGAAATGGTTTCAAACTGGAAGAAAGTAGTTTTAGATTAGATATTAGGAAGAAATCCTTTACTGTGAGGGTGATGAGACACTGGAACAGGTTGCCCAGTGTGGTTGTGGATGCCCCGTCCCTGGAGACATTCAAGGCCAGGCTGGATGGCACTTTGAGTAACCTGGTCTAAAGGGAGGTATCTCTACCTATAGCAGTGGGGGTTGGAACTACATGATCTTAAAGGTCCCTTCTAACCCAAACCATTCTATGATTCTATGAATATGTAGCATCTGCTACATTAAAGATAGGTGAAATGAATTCAAATTAATGCTTATCTCTCTATGAATTACGGCATGTGTCTTGCTGATAATGGCTGATTGTGCCGAGCCCATTTTGTTTTCTTCTCTAGTATCCACTCAGCTTTTCCACAATATAGAGGTTGATAGGATAGCCCAGGATTTTTATTTCAGCCTGGTAACTACAAATATCCAACAAAATATTTTCCTGTGCTTTTCAAATACAATTTCCTCCTCCTGTGCCTCCAGCAGCAGTCAGATCTTCCTGCATTCCCTGAAGAAGCACTTTTTTTACTCACTGAAAATCTAAATGCAATGAATTTAATGTAATGTCTTGTGTATTTATATTCTGGGAAGGTCAGTGGGGACTGAGTAGTTTAAACTATTTACGTTCAGATCTTATACTGTAGGTTTATAAGCAATATATTTAAATAATCTTCTAGGCTTTATTTGCTTTTCAAGTATTCTAGTTTTTCCATTAAGTGTTTTTACAGATTTAACGTATGGAATTTGGTCTTTCATTATAGTGGAACTAATGGAAAGATTATTGATATCACAGGAAAGTGTATGCTATCATTTCTGTTTTAGCAGCACAGAATATTTTCATCCATCTGTGATTTAGTGTGGCATATTTTTCCCCCTTTCCAGCTGTTTTCCCAATTTATTTCATTTGTACTTTTGGACAAGAAAGTTGACTAATCCTTCATAGAAGTTTTTCTTCCCTTAGCAACTTAGCAAGCAAAAACAAAAGGGCTAGAGAGTCTACAAATAGATGTAATGATGGCTGTGAAACTTATGTATTCTAGACATTTCTTTCTTTTTCTTTGTTTGTTTTTTTTTCATTCAAGTTGAAAGGAAAAATCAAAACATAAGGAAAAATAAAATTAAAAAAAAACAAACCCTTTTTTTTAGTAAGCTTCCAAGTGGAAATACTGTAAACAAATGCTCTGACATTGTTCATTGAGAAGCTTGTTTAAATTTTTCAAAGGAAAGTCATGATGTATGGATTTGAAATTAACTTCAAAAATTCTGTTTAGAATCAATGCAATTAAAAACAAAATACTTCATTTTGTATCAACACTTTAAAAATGATTATTTCTTCATAAGTACTAGCTGAAAGTTTTATCCTGTGAAAAGTTTGAATTTTGATCAAATTTTTTTCCTTGAAAATTAAGAAAATTTTGGTTACCATGACCAATTTTACTGCTGCATTCAAACTATCACCAACCATTGCTGCAGTGTGGAGATTTCTATTGAAGTGGTGTTGATAGTGCCTAACAGTTGGAAGTACTTTTGTCAGTTCTTAGTATGTCTGTGGGAGAGAATGCAGAGAACTCTAGAAATAGAATTCTAAAAGCTGTCCCAGCAAAACATTGAACACCCACACATAATATGGTATGTAATTGGTTTTATATATTGAAACTATTCTTAAAAAAAAAAAAAAAAAAAAGTAAATTATGTGGTAGAATAAAGAATTCTGCAATTTGGGATTCTTCTGGCTCTCCTGCTATTCTTTTTGGTCCTCAAGCTTTATGTACCAGTTGAGTTCCTTTTGGTTTCTCAAAACAGAGCTTAGTAATACATAAGCAAAGAATAGATTGCAAATCAGCTGTCTATGCCAACACAAATGTACTCCAGGACAGTAAGTCTTGAATCAGTAATTTCTGGAGAATTAGGTTGAACATGTTTTCACTCTCGTTTTGTCTGGAGCCTTAGAAATGGAATATGTGGATCCTGTGCTATATCTATCACTCTTATTTTTAGATATTGGTTCTCCATTTTCATGTGAGGTGAAAACGTAAAAATAAAAAATGAGTGTATTTGGGTAGGGCAGCAGTTCTCTGGAGACTGAAGTTCTGTTCTTATCATGAAATCCCACATGAGCAATCAATCATAGCTGTAGCCATTAATGTCAAGTGCAGCAAGTTCCTGCCTATTCAAGTGTCAGGTGAAAGAGTGGGTTTTAGAGGTGTTATGCCCCGAAGGAGAGAAATGGAAAGAGGATTTCAAGCTTTTAATGTTGAATTTTGTGTGAAAGGCCCTAGTGTGGGAAGCCAGGGATCTGCATGGGCAATCATTCTTACATTTGACTTAATCACTTAGGACAATATTTGTTTCTATTTCTCTCTGTCTGGTGATGGGGCTGGCAGTGGTAGTCACATAAGAGTGGCAGAAATAATGTTTTTTATTAAAAAGTATTTAGGAATAGGGAGGAAATAAGAAATAGCAAACATTGACTGTGTAAGGTATCGACTGAGTCATTGCAACTGCATCCTTCAAAGCAGATATGAAGAACACAAGGCCTGAAACATAAATCTGTCATAACTAAATGACTTCAGTTTGTATAAATCAAGTTGTAGCTTTGTCTCCTTGAGTAATCAGGTTGCCAAGAGTCAACTCTGTATTATGTTACTCAGAGAAAGCGTCTATGTGCTTTCAACTTATTTTCTAAGCAAGAATTCTAATGTGAAATACTAGAAATCAATCAGTGCAAACTTGGAACTTACTACCTTTTGGATGAAGTTCATATTAAGGGATTATAAAGGGTGCAGATAGAGGAGACTTGCAAGTATTTAGACAGCCTTTGATTGGAAACTCAGCCACATCAGCAAGCGGGTTTGTATTGATTTGGTTTTGGTTTCATGTGGTATATTTGAAGATATTCCTTCATCATTATGCATCCAAGTGAACTGGATTGAATATTTAACAGTGAAGAGACCTACTGGATGCAGAGGAGATACATATCCATAGCAGACTCTAGATGGTCAGTGTTTTCAGCAACTGTTTCCCTACAAAATGAGGCCAGACAACAGAAGTAAAATACGAAATCATAGTTGTCATATAAGAGATTAATGCTTATGATTCACATTTTGAGATACGTGTGTTACACATCAGTGGTAAATTTTGTTCATATTACTACATAAATCTGAAATTCTAGGGAGGCATTGGTGTTCTTCTAATGCTGCATGCAACTGGAATAAGAAATTACTGGGGTAGTCTGGGAGGAAGAGAGGTAGCCAAATAAAATAAAAGTTTAAAATAATGCTAAATGTCTGTTAACTAACATTCTCAACAGAAAACTCTAAATTTTTGTTCTTAGAATTTTAGCATTATTATTTAAAAATTAAAAATACCTAATGGCTGTATCATGGAGTATATATTCATAGGCAGACGAGGGCAGATGCAGAGACCCTGTTAGTCCACTCCACTGTGGTTGGATGTACACCATGCCTTCACCACAGCTGAGGCAACTTCACATCAGTGCACCACCAAACATGAATGTGTGCCTGCATGATCAGATGGTTTCAGAAATGGAAAAACAGTCCCCAAATTACATTCTGCTGAATTAGTTTTCCCAAGAGGCTCAACATGATGTCAGACAGGCACTAGTGCTAGCACAGGGGAGGTGATGAGAACTTGTATTCACAGGAAAGGGAAAAAGCATATTGAGGCTGCCTATATTTGCACCACCCTGCAATCGAGTCAGGCTATTTTCCTTCTGAAGTGTTGTAACCACAGTCTTATGCAATTGGAAGTGCTGGCATGTTGCACTTTATCCAGTGTAGTATACTTGTTAAGAGATATTTCATTTCTAGAGGAAGATTTGTCTGATCTAAAATTAATCTGCTTTTTTTCACTGGACTTTTTAAGTGTTTAGTGTAAAACATGGAAACAACTTAAAGCTGAAGATTCCAAATTCAGAGGCAAACAAACAAACAAAATGGTCTTAGATTGCTGAGATTTTAAAACCTTAATTGCAGACTACTGTGAGAATAAAAGGGAGTGAATTCTAACCAAACCAAAAGACCTGCTGACATGGAGAAAAATAGTTCCCAAGAAAGTGCTTCTTGTACTGAAAACTTAGAACTCTATTTGAAAAGTGAATTTGATAGTGGAACATCAGTGAACAAGGAAGAACTGATATATTATCGGGATCATAATGGTGTCCTTTTTTTTTCAATAAAGGAAGAAAGGACTATTCCAAAGTATCTGTAAAATTGGCTGAAAGGATTTCAGAGTTGCAAACTGTTTTATAGCAGATATTTAAAAGTATACTTTGAGTGTTTAATATCTTCAGTGAGTAAACAGAGAGCTTGAGGGGTTATATCTCATCTGTATAGTTGTAGTAATATAAAACACAAAAGCTGACTTTAAAAAACAAATTCGTTCCTTTATTCTGGATAAACTCTCCACTTAAAGAGTGTATCTCACCCGCTAGACTAAAAACTAAAAACTAGAAAACTAAAAACTAGATATCTATGGGTATAGGTTAATGACATATATATATATATATATATATATAGACAGTGCTGTGGCTTCCACCTTTGCCGGGCTACCTTTAAATTAGACAGTTCCCAGCACTGGGACATGGTTAATGCAGGGGGACATCAGAGGCAGTGAAGGAGAAGCAATACTGAGGATGCAGATTGGGGGTGGGTAAGGCTGGTAGAATACTGAGCAGAAATACTTGTCAAACTGCAGCATGGAGTTGGCACCCTTCTGTATAGTCTGTGGACACCACAGGAGGTGATCCAGCTGGTTTCAGAAGTGAGGAATTTACCCTCTAGAAGTGATGGTTCTCTGGTTCAATGAAGAATAGTTTCAACTGGGAGGATAAGGGAAGTGTCAGAGCTTAAGAGTGAGGGAGATATTACTTTTTCCTGAACTAAGAAACACTTGCCTTGTGAGTTTTTTTCCACATCCACTGAAATAAAAATCCAAAGGAAATCTTGGTTGGTAGCTGTCATGTTCTCTGCATGTGCAGTATTCATTAACACAGATCAGTTGCGAACTTGTGCACCAGAAGACTGCATTGGAAATGAGATTAGACATCACTTGTGCCAGCTGCCATTGTTAGGAGGAACATGGTAGAGATCACTGTCACTTTTGAGCTATTGAAGTGTGAAAAGCTGAAGATATTGACAAATATCTCAAACCATGCTTATGTGTGATGAGTTAGAGATAGAAGAGGTAGTTTCACAAGTATGCTCAAATTACCTCTGCATTATTGATGCCAATCTACATGTCAGGCTGAGCCTTGAAAAATTTCAGTCCTAAAGTTTCTTTTAGTTTCTAGTTCAGCTGCATGAACAAATGGTATTCAGCAAATATCATTTTCTTCCTTCAAAGATTTGACTACAGAGGAGATAGCAGGTTTGATCTGACATGTGATCATCTAGAAGAAATAGACAGTGAACACTGAGAAAAGTAGCCCACAGATCCTTCTGTTCAGATATACTCTTATTAGATCAAAAAGAATATAACATCTTTTCTGATTTGATGTTTTGTCTCCAAAATGCTATGATAGGTTTTGTTCCAGAGATTATTTCTTTGTGAGTGCAGAACTTTTCCATACATCTACTAAATAATTCCCGCTAGAAGTTTCCTTCACATCTTATGGCTTGGCAGAAGCTTGTTCTTCTTCCTCCCTTTCCTTCTTCAGACTGATCATTTATCTTATTAGGGAAAAATGACAGTGTGATTATTTCTGGTTGTTACGCAGCAGTGGAAATCATCCAGTCTCTTCCCCCTGGCCTGCATTCCCAAGGAACCACCAATTACAGTGTCTGAGTTTTCTCCACTTCTCATAAATCAGTGCTATTAAAATAATTAAACAGTGATGTAATTTCAATGCAAAACATAGCTTTAATGCATTTGATTATTAATAATTGTATCAAAACAATCATTTCTCTCTAAATAATGTAATGGGGTTTTTTAGTATCTGCA
Organism: Tragopan temminckii; assembly: GCA_028571105.1. Classification (NCBI taxonomy): domain Eukaryota; kingdom Metazoa; phylum Chordata; class Aves; order Galliformes; family Phasianidae; genus Tragopan; species Tragopan temminckii. The sequence continues at coordinate 56,590,209 of JAOWBP010002392.1, forward strand.
TCCAGCTACACTTTATTGCTTAAAGCAATCCCTTTACATGTCTGCAGATCACATCTACTGACTCGATGGGCTCTTACATTGCACCAGATTCTGCTTTGTTTTGCATGACTGTCAGCTCAAAGCTTTCTCTGTAGAAACTGCCTGACTAATGACAACGTAATGTCCAAATTAAGCCACAGCTGTGGCTGCTGTTCTTAGGTTGGGATGGGAGCCCTGAGGGCAGAAAATTCATCCTTTTTCTGAATGTCTTTAACATGGGAGATATTGAGAGAAAATCAGCCGGTATGATTGGTACACCTTTTCAGTGTTAAACTGTGCCTTGATCAGTTCTGACTGAATTTCCTTCTTGGGATATCCTTTTCAAAAGTATTCGTCATTTTCCTCCTTTATCAAAGCAGAATTTGCTCTTCTCTTGAATATACTTAGAAAAGATGTGTCAATTAGTTATGGAAGGCATGTGTCAAATGCATGATATTTCTAATTAGAATGAAATCCGCGTATTTTCTAGCTCAGTATCTGTCTTGTATTCTCAAATGCCAAAGATAATTGTAACAAGATGCTCTAAAGCTTTCCAATAAACATGTGCATCTCTGTGTATATTTATAGATAAATTTATGATTATAAAGGTTTGTTTCCAATTTCGTACCTGTTTCTGTTATTTTCTCCAATTTATATTGGGATCCTACTTGTATGCGTATTTTAGTAAGAGAAATTAGAAAGAAATTTAAGAAGAAAAACATAGTATCAAATACAGACAAAGTGGTTTCCATCTAGTGTTTGTAATATGGCATTTTTACTGGGACTTATTTTAATTTCTCACTTAGAATGTTAGTATGAAATCCTCTCTTTTCTTCCATCCACATAATTACTATTCTGTAACTGGCTCTGCATAACTTGATTACATTATGTTCTTAGGGCCGTTGCTGGAGTTGATGGAGACCCTGATTTAGTTCATATGGAAATTCAGGACCCCAGTGGAGGTATGCAAATAAAAACATGAAAACGTTATCAATTGGTTCCCTAGCGTATAGTCATTTCTCTTTTGTTTTGGGGGCTTTTTTTTTTTTTTTTTGTTTTTTTTTTTGTCAGAAGAAGTGGAAATAAGATTATTTCTCTCTTTATCTGTAGTCAGCAAAGCTAAAGCTGTCTTGTTATATAAAAATATAGTTTAATTTGAAATTTACTTTTTTTCCACTCTGAGACGAATTGACGTCAAGATGCTATGCTCCGTTGAAAATGTCCATTAATAGTGAAATTTGTTTTGGCAGTTAAACATTGAACATTTTTTCCTGATTTGCAAATAAAACTGGCAATGTAGCATTAGTGCTGGATAAGTGTCTGTTAAAGTGGATCGTTACATATGGCAGTCCTACTGAACTAACCACTGTCTCCCAGAATTTCCTCATATTACAGCATCCAGTATACTTTGAGACTTCAAAAGCAAAATAAATGAAAAAAACAGAATAGCAGTCAGGATGTCCTGTACTAAAGAGTCACCATGATTCCAAAAGTTTGTAAGGGTTCTCATTGCCGATGAACTCTTGAAAGATTTTTTAATTCCTTGAATCGGGTCATCTAAGTTCCTGTGTAGTCTTATAAATTAGTTGTAAAAGATGCATAATTTAACTTTCCCCGATCCAGTACCTTGTCTTCATTTCAGCCCTATAAAAAGACAGAGTTAACATATTAAAATCTTGATGACAAATTTTCTAAACCTTTTGTCAGTGAGGTTTCTCAGGCTTGCTGAGCCTCCACAGCCCCATCAATTGCTTTGTGTGGAGATAGTGTAAGAAGTTTGTTTAGGAGCTTCATGGAATTTATGCATGTATTTACTTATTTTAATTTAATAGAAACAGCAGAGCAAGATAAAACTCATGAAATATTTATTTCCTGTCTGAGTTCTCCATTAATCGACCTTGTGCACTTAAGATCAATACAAGCATTGCCATTGATTTTAGTGGAAACAGCATCTTGTGCAACTATGTTTGTCCTGTGAACTACGAATAGCTGCAAGACTTTTTGATTGCCCACTGCTGTAGTTGCTCAAATATGCTCATGAAGAAGACTTGGAAATAAGCAAGAGAACTTGAATTGACTCTAGCTACCTTTTAAACAGATCCAGATTTTAAAACAGATATTTGTGTTGAGCACACTGGTTTGGCCTTTTCCAATAAAAAGCCATAATACATGGAATGCATTTCCTACCACATTGCAGAAATAATGAAGGATGTGCATGTGGATGCGTTATTTACTCTTTCACACTGGAGCATGGAGAAATCAGTGGCCTGAGCACAGGGTCATGCATATACCCATTTTCTCACTGAGTTTGGGAAAGTCATAGTTTGTACTCAAAGGCTTGTGGCATGGGAGAGCTGTACAAGTGCTTGAATCTAGGAGAAGGTCATTGGGCTGCAGCTGTTGTAAAATAAGATACTGACTCTCCTCTTGCTGTTCGGTGAGAGCAGATTGCATAGAAGATGCAGCCTGCACCTAGCTGGACTGGAAGAGAGAGGCCATAGCCTCCATTGACATAAATCACTGCAGGCTTTTTCATCAAGGTATTAACTCACACTATAGAAGTCCTGCCCCAGCAGCGCAGTTCCAATACTGTGTTGGCTTTTCTACACAGCTTTGAAAATAGCCTTTAAAATTCCATACCCTGTCTATTAAACTGTGTCTGATTCTCTTCTCACTTATCACAATTTTATACTGAGGCTGATCTATTGATTTCAGTTACACTGTGTAAGGATGCTGCTTCTTTAAAGGAGTAATTTTGCTCTGTGCATAGGTTAACTGAGAAAAGAAGCTCCTTCTATTATCCCCAACCATGAATGTCTTATTCATCTAATCCCTAATCTCTCTGGACCAGCAAAATTTGGATAATGGCAGCCTTCCTCCCACGAATGATCTGAACTGTAAGCAGTTAATGTATTCTCAGTACACTGGAGATTGAAAAACTCTTGTATGAGGGCTTAATATAATAATTTTGCAACTAAATCGACTGGCAAAGGCAGCACTATCCCTACATGAATAGCATTTTATACTTCTTGCTTCTTTTTTCCTTGAAAGCCGTGTCATGTGTTTCTGTCTCTTCCCTCAGGTTATCGCTACATCACTTGCCAGATTCAGAATTGTTCTGATAAGACAATGACAGTCCAATTTGCTGGTGGCACTGATCGGGATTCCCTGACTGTGCAGGATGACTACATATTCCTTCAGGTAATGCCACGCTCTGGGGAGACAGCCCATTTTAAAATTCAGAATCACAATTTTAGACAATAGCACTGTAATTGAAAAGAGCATGGAGAATCCTGTTCCAGAGTATGAATGATGAGTTATGATTTATTATATGGAGCAAAGCTGTTCTTTATCAGTCAAAAAAGAAAAAAGAAAAATATCTTTAATTTGTGCAGCCTGTTGACTACATACCCAGTTGATTTTAATTCCTCATTGACCTAGCTTTAATTAGACAGCATTTTTCAGGAGGATTATCTAGTTTAAAATTACTTTTTAAAAATACTGTTGTTTGTTAGGCAGAATGCATCTCTCCAGGGCTCATGCTTACACTGTCTTGTGGGTCCCTTCCGTATCTCCGCAGCATGTAAAGGTTCCCTGAGAACAGCTTCAAAGGAAAGCCACTAGCAGAGCAGCAGGTCAACTTTTCCATGTCGATTATCCTGTGAAGAAGTGTTGTTGGGAAAGGAGCTATATGACTGTGCTTAGGATCCAAAAGGAAGGATCAGCCATAGCTTGAAAACAATTTGTGATGGAATTATGCTGGGGTTATTTAATTCTCAAACTAATATAATTCCTAGCATCAGGTTAGATATCAGGGAAAATTTCTTCTCAGAAGGAGTGGTGAGGTATTGTAAAAGGCTGTCCAGGGAGATGTCCCTGGAGATGTTCAGGAAACATGGAGATGTGGCACTGAGAGACACGATTAGTGGACATGATGGTGATGGATTGATGGTTGGACTAGATGATCTTAGTGCTCTTTTCTGACTTCAGTGACTATATGATTGTAAACATTCTTGCCTGCACAAACCTAGTTTGGAGCTCTGTTGACTTTATTGCACCAACCGAGTGCAGCTTGAGCAGAGCCGAAAGTATCATGCTTGGGACTGGCTGGGATTTGAATCTGTCAGAGCTGAAAACTTCTCAAAGAAAGGTTATGTCCTACCTGATTTTTAATATTTTCTTAGGGAGACTGTGTGTACCTTTCTCAGTGACTGGCTATGATATATCTCTTACTTGGATATGATTTGCTTGTTCCAAGGCTCGTCTGTTTCTTGACTCTTGCAGGAAGGCAGTACAATGGCAATCAATACACACACCACTACCTTGGTGTACGTTAGACTGACTTTTCTGCAGCTTTCCCCTCATGGGTGTTTCTTCCAAAAGGATTTGTCAATTGATAATGAGGCAAATAATCTGTACACCTTTAAGTCAGCACAGCAACTTCAAAGACCCACACAACTTAAAACATTTAGCACCACAAAGGAGTGAAATGGAGTTAGAAAAGAATTTTTGAATTCAAGTGGGCATTTTTCAGCTCAAATCTAGCATTCATGGCACCAATTTTTCTCAAAGGTATTATTATCTGCGACTCCCACCAGGCACACTCTAAAATCCATTTCACAGTTTGTAGATGGTGAGAATTGCATCTCACCACATATAGTTACAGATTGCTGTGCTCAGCAAAAAACAGACTGCTTCTTCCTCAAGCATATGTGTGTTGCCAGATATCTTGTATAATTGCATCCGGAGCTGCTGTTATTCTGTCATGTAGTGAGCCTGGGCAAAGAGGAAATGGAAATGCAACTTGGAAATGTGTGCATGAAATACTGGACAATTGCTTTCGCAAAACTATGCCACTGGTAATATGGTCTCTGTAGCTTTGAGGTCTGTTAATACCAGTAGAAGATGTAAACACAAAGGGAAAACCTCTCCAGTCCTTTCCTTTTAGACTTATTGCAGTACATCACACTGTGCACTATAAATCTTGCTTGTTGCTTAGCTGGCTCACAGTTAACCATATCTATATTACCAAGAAGCAGAAGATATCTCTGCAATCTTTTAGTCACATCTGAAGTGCAGCCACCTTTGAGGTATGGTGCAGTACATCGCTTTTAGCTTTGCCACTGAAACCACACAGCAGCTGTGCATCTGAGAAACAGCATACTTTCTGAAGCCACACGAAAGTTCATTTTTCAGTAGGCTAAAACTTTGCAATGTAAGTAAGAATCAGACTGGGGACTGCTCTTGATATTGTAGCAGTATCTGTCAGAAAAAAGATGGGTCAGTCATCTGTGCAGAAAGAGGAGAGTCTGAGGTTGTAGTGTTGCCCCAAGCATCGCTCATCCACTCCAGCTGGCAGCTGTGAACCAGAGCAAGGCAGTCTCCAGGACTAATCCTGTTCCTCTTCACAGGCTTTAACCAAGTACTCAACCCAATTTCCAATGCCTATATCCATGAAGATCAAGAGCTTTCTGGCACTCATTGCTTTCTTCAGTTTGCACTGACAGCCAGGCAGTTTCAGAGGTGATTTTAGCAGGATAATTAAAGTTTTGAGACTATTTGTAAGACAGACAAGCTTTTAATGTCAGCAAGGCTTGGCACAACTGGGTCCTTCGACTCTAGTCCTCTGCTGCCTTCCATCATCCCTTGTCATTTAAAATTAGTCACATAAGATAAATGCATAATGAAAAAGGGGGGTACTGTAAGATGGATAAGACTGATATTTAACACTAATTAAATAAATGGTGAACTTTTTGCTTTAATCCATCACTTAACAAATCATATTCCTAAAGGGCATCACATCCTTTCTACCAAAAAAAAAGACTGGTTCAAAAAAACAGTAAAATGATTACAGTCTTAGATATTTTTAAATATTAAAGCGAGTGGGCCTGCTGTCATGCATCAGCTCTATTTAAAAACATTTATAAACATGCACTTCAAGAATGTGATAACCTACTGCCAAGTACTGTGTTCAATGTGGCAAACACCGTTTGATTTAATTAGGAGCTTTACCAAGCAGTTAACTGCAAAACTTTTTTTTTTTTTTTTAATCTCCTTTTAGTATTATAGAAGCCAGAGTGAACCTTCATTTGACATGTTTCTATCCTCAATTAGATTAATTTTTAAGGCTTTTTCATAAATGACATTGAATTGCTACCTTTCATTTAACCATCAGCTTGCTCCATTTACTTTCTTCCTTTGCTCTGATATGACTTCCATAGGAAGTTGAAGTGAAAAAAAATGAATTAAGAGTCTCTTAAACTGTTATCTCCTCTGTTTTTCTGTCTCGGTAAAATTTCATTTGTCTGCTTGAGCAAGGCAGTATCCAT
>JAOWBP010002392.1:56605834-56624429 GCA_028571105.1 Tragopan temminckii
ATGTTGACTCTCATTTTATTATTGTTGAATATTTAATTCAATAGGTACTGTTACACAGTATAATAGACATCAGTGCACAATATGTACTACTTCCTCTGTGTAACTGGTGGGTCTTCTTTTTGCTATGTTATGTGTTATGGACAAAATAGTTCTTACCTGTTCAGTACCTGGGGATTATTTCTTAGGTTACGGTGTTACAAAACACACAAGTTTTCCGTTGACTTGCATTCAGATCTAGGAAAATCATTCACTTTTCTTTTTTCCTTTTCACTAATGAATCCAAATGGTAAAATCAGTAGCATTTGTTTTCATGTTGAAAGCCAGAAATCATGTTTTTTGTTTAATTATTCCTGTAAAAGCTTTCACACATTGATGATTATTGGTCTTCACCAAGCTGGTGAAGATCATCTCTCTGATAACCTCTAGCCAGAAGGCAGAGCGCAGCCACCTCAGACTGGTGGGATGCAGCATGCTGGTTAGTATTAGGTTGGGAGATTACTGTCATCTAACTTCCCAATGCATTTTTCCCCATAATAGTATTCAACTCTTCTGGCAGACCTATTGTTTATGCCACATAAATGATGGAAAAAATAGTCATTTGTACCTTCTTTTCCTACAGGATTTACAGATAATCAGTACGGATGAAAACCAGGTATTTGTGGCTGTTCAGGAATGGTATCAGACAGACACGTACAATCTGTACCAGTCTGACCCACAAGGCGTTTACTACTCCATTCTGCTGGAGAACGTCCGGAGCACAAAGCAGCCAGAAGAGAATGTCTTGATAGATATTCTGGAGGTAGGCTTTTAGTTCTTCCAATGTCAGTGGTCTGGGTGGATTTTTCATTCTTTTATTTCGATTATGAAAATTAACAATTTTCACAGTTGTCTTTAATGTAAAAAGGCTAGGATTTCTTTCTTGCTGTTAGTACATCATACTATATATGTGTTTCTCTCCTTTTCTGCTAGCGTGCTGTGAGCTCTAAGAAGTAGATAATTGATATGACGTTACAGGGATGTGCAAAACCAGAGTTGATCAAGGCTTTCTGCATGTGAGAAATTGAGCTGACAGCACAATTTATTATTGAGGGAGGAAGTTATGTAGCTCCCTGTGTATGGCTTTTTTTCTTCTCAGTGGTACACTTCCTGACTTAGAGTCTCTTAGCAAGTTGATCTTTAAATAATAAACCCAAGAGCCTTGTGCTAGATTTTGTGTCACCTCTGACAAGTGAAGAATCAACAAAATTAAATACTGGACAGCAAATCCACTTGTTTTCACAAGGTGTATTATGCCAGCAGCATTTGCTATGTGATGCTATCTTACGAACAGTTCTATCTTTGATCTTACCTCTAGTGTGCTTTATGAGATAAATGAATAAAGAATATTGTGTTTTGGAAGGCACAAACTTGTCATCAATTCCATTCCTCCTGCTGCTGACTTTCATGTGAAGCAAGATGTACATTTGCACCAGTTTTGTTCTTTCATACAGCATATAGAACTGACCATTAACAGGATCTCAAACCACATGGACCTTTGTTCTGACCCAGTTTGGCCACTGATATGCTCTAACTTGTCTGGTGTTAGTTTTCTGGGTTTTTTTTGTTTGTTTGTTTTGTTTTTTGTTTTTTTTTTTTTTTAAAGAGGTCTTCCTGAATGTACCAGCCTTCTTGTGGAAAAGGTCTGCAGTAATTCTGATTACAAGTCTTGCACTTACAGAGGTGCTAAATGGCTCTAAATAGGCTATTCCTGGTGTGGGAACATGATAGCACTTTTTTTTTTCTCCTTTATCTCCTTCATCATTGATTAGCTTTTTCTTTTCAAATAGCTAGAGTAAAACATTTACTAATTACCAATTTAAGCACAGATTATTTTCTATGCTGGCCCTATTTAGAAATGGGGCTTCTTAATGAGTAAAGCTGTAGATTGTGTGCCACGTTCCCACAGGGTGATATACTGGGAGCAGTATGTTGCAGTTCATTGCTTTTGGTCATTTCTGCAGGATGCAAAGCCATAAGACATTAAGGTACTATCTCTTCTCTCAGCATCACCTAGAGCACGTCAGCTATATGGAGATGCCAACTCTCACTCTCCTTTTGTCTAAAAGAGTTACTTATTTAATTCAGTTTCACTCATAATTTAAGAATTTCACGGTGTTAATGAACAAAAGTGAGAGATACTAGATTGTTGTGTACACAATTAATTTGTAGGGTTGTGTTAAAAAGAACATGTGCAAATGATAGAGTAATTGAAAGAGAGTTTTACATCTTTAGAATCACTTTTGGAATTAGGTTGCATCATAGGAGGGCAATTTTATTTGCTTAAAGTAAGAAAGCCTGCAGCTTTCAGATAGCTTGTAAAATAAATAAATAGTGTTTGTCTTCTTTACTAAATAGTGATCATCTATTCGTATCTACAAGTAGCATATGGATTATTTACACTTTATAGCTAATAAAGATAAGTTGAAGACATTGGGAATGTGTTTTGGTTTGGTTTTTTTTTTGTATATTTTGATTTTCCCTCTGGACACTTTAAGCTTGGCATGTATCCTATAATTGGAACAGAAATCTTCAACACAGAGGTGATCCTCAGTGGTTGACAGTGAATTTCCATCATTGGGTAATTCTTAAAATTTTCACTGTTGTTCTTCATTACCTGTTGCTGTCTTCACTTCATCTTTGGCTGGCACATCTACTATAATCTCTTTTACTTGTCTGCTTTCATTTTCTCCTATGTACATTGTCTTTGTACAATATTTCATTTCCGCTAACGTTGCAAATGTGAACTGGGAATAATTGCCAAATATTCATATCAAAGAATGGCAAAGTATTAACTCTCCAAAAGCAGTATGCCATTGAGATTTGTATCCAGTGCCGCCAACGTGACTCAGTCACAAATTTGACTCAGTCATATTTGATAACAGATACCCAAATGTGCTACTTCTATACTGTTTTGCTTCCTGTATGAGTAAGAGCTCCACAAGTTGGAGCTTATATTCTCCTTGCTTACTTTCTTGCCTAAACAGTGACTCTTGGGCATTTAAATTTTAATTGCATACTTGTTATATAACTGCATTTTTTTTGTATTTCAGTAACTACTGCTAATAAACACTGTGGGCCCATCTGAACACTAGTATCAAATATTGTTCTACTGTTACTAAAAGAAAATTGAAAAGTGCAGTCACATAATACAAAGCCACAACAGCAAAAGTGTTTACGAAATAGGTTTGTAAGGTGCAAAGGACATTTCTAAAAGTACTGGGGAACCACAGTAAAAAAGTGGAAAAAGAGCTACACTAAAAAAAATCAAAAGAAAGCCAAAGGAATGGCATTCTTGAATTCCCTGACTTGTCTTACTCTAGGAAACTACTTTCATATTTTAGGTACCTTCTGGATTGTAGCTGAGCACTTAAACACTCCCTGGTGTTTAAATGTCCTCTTTTGCACAGTATGTTATTTGCTATGGAACTCTTTTCCCTTTGTTGTAGAAAGACACTAATGTCCCACTTTTAGATCAGGAAAATAAGTCAAGGAGTGGAAAGTGACAAAGAATTTGTCTGTGTCATCATCACAATTGAATCCAGTAGGTAAATTCGACGTGCAGATCTTAAAATATTTACAGAAACGTCAGATATGAGTTTCCATAAGATGGAAGACAAATATATTAGAAAGTGCTATACAGTGGCAGGGATGTTTTAAAGCTGTCAATTTTATGCAGTGTAGTTTTTTATTTGTTTATTATTATTATTATTTTATTTTTTAGCCTAATGCTCCACTCCAGACCTCATTCTTCTGAACATTCTCAGAAGATAGATGTCTCTTGGAAATGCTTTTATTATTTCAAGTAGGATTTATGCCTTTCTTTCAAAACAGCTGCTGAAGTGCTGGTCAGCTTTTATCTTTTAGAGCATTGGTGAGGTGTAGTTAAATGAGACACTAAAATAATTTTTTTCACGATATTTCTGTGCCTCATAGGATTCAAACTCCATATTCTGGAGAGGTGATGGGATCTAGCCACTTGGCTGGATTAGAGATGGGAATGGGAATGAAGAACTTTCTCAGTCTGACTCTCACTGAATGATTACATGGAGTGATTGAACATTTATTAAACAAGACTGAGAGAAGAAAAAAATATTCACGATGCATCACTGTTTTTGTCATCTACAAAAGAAGAGGGATTCCTCCCTTGCAGTCCTTGATCTAATTACTGCTTAAATATTTAATAGGATTCACTACAAAAAATATATGCACAGCAATTGAAATACAACTCTACCATCCTCAGCACATGTTTGAACTGCTCAGCATTTCAGTCATATTCATGTTCATGCTCTCTTTGGAAGATGGAATGCATAATAAATTCCCAGCAAGTTGAAGTAGCTTTGACAGTTAAGAATTCACATTCCTTATTTTTTTCACTCTATTTTTTATCAACTGCACTACCATGCAATTGACTGTTGACTTGGAGTCATTGCTGAGCTTCCAGCATCCTGGAGGAGTAAACTAACCACATGTACATGGGTTTTAAGGAGGAAGGAGCTTGTGAGAACTTTGGGTAGCAAAACAGTTATGGAAAATTTGATTCTCTGGACTTAAATGTATTTCCAAGTTCTAGATATTACTGTAACCAGCAGAACATAATCTCTGTAGATTTTGGTCAGTTCCTTAGAGAAAGAAATATATTTATGAATGATAGAGATCAAATCTGTAGCCTGCTGGTATGGATGCCTTCTCTTCAGCCTAAGTACAGACATTTTTTAAAACGTATATCAAAGGAAGTTAGTGGTATTTGGGGGAGGGGAGAATAGGAAAAGAAAAAAAAAAAAAAGGAAAAAAAAAAAAGGAAACTCTAAGTATTTCTGATAAAAAATAAATAGTAAATAGTAAGAGGCACATATTCCTGTTCGTGCTCTGACCTGCACAATTGGGCAGCTATACTGTGCTGGAAATGGTATATGAGTAGATAAATGTTTCCAAGAATCTTTCAGTAATTCAGAAAGCCTCATAAGTAATCACAGGGTAAACAGGTACACTCTTAATGAAACCTTCTAATTCGATGTGAGATCTTACCTCTTTGTCCTTTTCCTCTTAATACTTTGTTTTATTTTTATTTTTTCTCTTTTAAGCTATCGTTCATTTCCCTAATGGAGAAAATACCAGAGGCATGCAGTTCAGAGCCACAAAAGAGCAGCTGATCAGCAATAATCCTTGCCAAAAAAATGTGTATATGCTGGTTAATAACTTTTTCTCATTTATGCTTCAGGTCAGAGGTGTAAAAGGAGTCTTTCTGGCCAACCAGAAGATTGATGGGAAAGTTACAACCCTAATAACCTACAACAAAGGCCGCGACTGGGATTTTCTGAACCCTCCAGACATTGATATGAATGGAAAACCTACCAACTGCAAACCTGTAAGTGGTCCCATCCTCCGTCTGAAGTGCAAAAGAATTATTTGTATGGACAGTATGTGTAGCAGTGCAGGCAACCCAGGAGCTTTGTGCTGAGTTTTGCCAGCTAAATTAATACACAAATCTACTTGCATGACATGAGCAGTGATTTTGCTAGCTGTTAGTCCAGTCATCTTGTACAGTGAGTCATGACTCTGTCTGTAGCTCTGCATTACTTATTTTAGAGCTTAATTTGATGCAAAGAGGACAGCTTTTCTTGTGTGCCAACCACACAACCCAATTCAGAACAATCATAACAGTAAGTTGTTTCAGAATATAAGAGGCACATCAGGTGCATCTTACCAATACCTTTTTTGTTTCCATCTTTCATACCTTTATTTCATCTTAAAGCAAGATAACCCTGTTAAAGGAACTCTTGACAGTTGCTTGGAAATAAAAATCACATTTAATTGCATCAAGAAGTCCTTTTTTTTTTTTAAGATGATGTTATTGTAGTCCTAGCTACCCATAATATCTCGTTGTTTTTTGCGCTGTACTGAAAAACTTCATATTTTTGTCACTGCCACTCCATTCATGGGGGCTCCAGGCTCTGAATTTCTAGGCAAAATAAACAGTTTCAGTCCTGCTACTGGCAGAAATTTAATCCTTCTGCACATAGAAAGGGGAGGGCTGGAGATGTTGTCTCCCATTTGAAAATTTCAGACTGTGCTATATGTCTTAAGCCTATGGGTCCTGAGTCTGAGCTCTCAGATCAGTGGAAGAATAGCAGAAGAAGCAGCTCCTGAGCACCACTGGCAGGCAGCAGTAATGACCTCCAAGTGCCACTCCAGTAAGTGCAAGAGGCAGTAAGTTGCTTAGCTAAGAGAGATGATGGTCATCCAAAAGTCATTAAACTGTTTTTATATGATTTTTTTTTCTAAAAAAGAAATTTTAGTAATTTTTAAATTAATCATTTTACCTAATTACTTGAGACCAGCAAACATTGTAATTATTGCTGTTGCTGCTAGCTAGAGACTTTAAGCAGTTCTGTCACATGGATATTTTATACAATAATTTCATGCCAACTTCTTTTTTACTGTCAGAGTCAGATTATGGAGACAGACTCTTGTTAGATTGCTTAGCTTCGTGTTTTGGTCTGGACTCCACTGGAAACAGCCATTCTCTATAGGGATACATCAGTGCAACTGTTCTCTATGTGGGCTTTCATTATCATATAAGCATAACTGCTACCACCATTTATTTTTTTTTAAACCTCTCTTCTTTTTCCCCCACAAGCCTGATTGCTACCTTCACCTCCATCTCCGCTGGGCAGATAATCCATATGTGTCAGGAACAGTCCATACGAAGGATACTGCACCAGGGCTCATCATGGGGGCAGGTAAAAGCATGACATTATTTTGTAAGACCTGAAATGTAGTAGGAATTGTTGATTTAGTATTGATCTAGCATTTTGGATTATAACATTTACCGTTCTACAAACATTACCAAAATAAGGCTCTCACTGAAGAATGCTCTCACTGAAGAATGTTCTTTTACAGGATCTCTGGATGAAAAAATGTAGTAAAAGTTAATTGAATCCCCCAGAGCTCAGTCTTCTAGGATAGATCTGTAACAGTTAATGCCATTATGTTTCTCTGTGCTGTTTAGTGTCTCTTTCCCCATTAGTGAAGTATGAAGCAGTGGTGATGGCTGAAGGACCTGTCATGTTGCTTGGAAGTGAAGATCCTTACCATCTCCTCTGGCATCATGATCAGCCCAGTAAATCTAAACAGTGGCCAAGTCTTTGTTCTTCATAAAGATCATTTGTTTTGTAATATTTACTAATTCCTTTCCACCTAAAGGGAGATGAAGTGAAAGAGGCAAGTGTGTCTTAGTGCTAAGAGCGATGCTGGTTGTGGCTGTTCCATTATAACACACATATGGGACCACGTTACTGTGAAGTGGAATTAAATAAAAGAAATTCCCTCAGAGTATTGACTACTCATCACTATAAACATTCACATTAGTCTGTTTTACTTAGTACCCTTGTGATTCATTTATTCATTTCATTTGATTTTCCTTTCCTTTGCTTTAAAATCTTGAAATGTTAACAGTTATAAAGAGCTTTTTAAGTCTCATTATTTTATTCCGTTGTTCTGAACTATGTTTAGATTAAATACACACATGTATTACTTCTCTTTTCATGAAAATGTATCTGGTTTTAATCAATAATGATTTCTGCTAGTGTCTTATAAAAGGGTTATTACATTGAAAATTTCCTGAGAATTTCAAGGCAAACATATTTGGTGTTGAAAGACAATGACAGCTGCTATTACCTCAATATAACTAGATTTCCTTACAGTAAATGGAGTTTAAGATATTTTACTGGAAGCAGACCTAAATGGAAAATGCTGCTATGTTTTTATTGACGAGAATGAGACTAAGAATGTATAAGATGCTTTTGTGGATACATTTCTTGGAAGTATCTAAGTAGATATTTAATCCACATTTAATACATTTCAGTGTTTCAAAAAATAATAACCATCTCAAAGATCTGCTATTTACATAAAGGTACTTCCTATTCTGATGTAGGTTCTTATTTTATGCCTCTGCCTTTTTGAAGCAAATTAAGTAATGTGGTTTTATAAATTAGTCTGATACTTGTATTTCATTTTTCTCTGTCCTTGCATTATAATCTGATGTAATTAATTGATACTTTGGGGGATTTTGGTTTATTTTCATTTGGTTGGGTTTTGTGAATACTTTTTAAGTGCACAGCTCTGAGGTGATAACATGGATGGCAGGTTGGAGAAGAGTACTTTGCACTTAATTCCTTCCTGGAAAACAAGACCATTGAGGAATGGCTGAAGGAACTGGGACTGTTTAGTCTGGAGGCTGAGGGGAGACCTTTATTGCTCTCTGCAGCTACCTGAAAGGAGGTTGTAACAAGATGGATGTTCTCTTTTCTCAGATGACAAGTGACATAGGACATGAGGAAACAGCCTCATGTCACACCAGAGGAGGTTTAGATTGAATGTCAGGAAGAATTTCTTCATGTAAGGGATGGTTAGGCATGGGGACAGGCATGGTGAAGTTGCTATCCTGAAGGTATTTAAGAGACGTGATTGTGGCACTTAGGAACATTGTTTAGAGGTGGGCTTGATAGTGTGAAGTAATGGTTGGACTTGATAATCTTAAGGGTCTTTTCCAACCTAAATTATTCTGTATGATTTTATCACTTTGATGTCTTACCATGCCTGGTAAATGAGCTTATCAAGAGCTTTCCTCAACGTGGGAGCCTTTTTAGTTACATCCAGATATCATTAAGAAACAGTCTGATGTGTTACACCTGACCTGATTGTTGAGCAACTTGTACTCATAGCCACTAGCTAAAGTAAGAAAAAATTTTCCAGGGATAGTGCAATATATTTTTCTCTGGTTGAAAGTCACACAGTTGCAAACAGAGCAGAAGGACTTCATTTTGTAAGTCTGAAAGATCATCTGCATGCTTGCAAACAGGTGACCTGACTCAGCTCTGATTTTGTTTTGCATTTGTATGATTTGAATGCTCAGATCATGTAGATTCAGTGCATGTCCCCAGTCTTATCTGGCAAACCTGATATCCTTGTCAACTTACCCTTCTTATCACAAATAATTTACATACAACAAGCTTGCATTTTTTTCTGTCCTGATTCCCAACATTGATAATCACATGCAAATCAACAGAAGTACTGGTTTCTTTGCACATACAGAAATCAGATTATCTGGACTACATTACACCCTATTGGAATTTCACTGTTAGAATTAGTGAGAGTGCATCATCTGCAAATGGCAGGTGATGATATAGATCCAGGAATGTCAGTTGATCAGTGTGAGTATGAACCATCAGTGCATTGTACTGTGGATAAGGGGAATGTATTCTGTGGGTAAAGTAGGTAAAAAATAGCCAACAGGGAGAGGGAAATATTAATTATCTGGCAAAATACTGTACTAATAACAGTGTGTACAGTTCTGATAATCATTTTTCAGGACCAGTGAGCAGATGCTAAGAAGGACTACTTGGCAGTGATGGAAATAGAGATTCTGTTTACATGGAGAATGTCATTAGCTGAGAAAAATAAAGGCCAATAAAGAATATGATTTATTCCTGAAAGTGTAACCATGGGATAGAAACAAATGGAAGTAAAGAGATTTCAGTGAATGTATGGTATAAACAACTGGATAAGAACTGGAAATCAGGGAATAGATTGTAATCATAAGAACAATGGAACTGCTCCTCTCAATGAGAGCATTGTGGTTATTAATCAGAAGGCCAAACAACAGCAGCAAAATCACTGTAATGTGGAGATTGGCTACATAACAGAAAGATGATATAACACAGTTGCTTGTGACAATTGAAAACATAACCTGTGACTTAAGGATTGTTTTGATAGTCAGCTTGAAAAATAGACCACAGAGACATCTGATTATTGTTTTCATTTAAAAGAATAATTAAACAGAAAATAGCATTAATGCCTAGAACCCTTGGGGAAAATGTAACAATATGATGTTAAAATTGCATCTTTTATAAATCACATTTACAAGTAAAAATTGAACTCTATTAAAGTTGTGTAAGTAGTTCTAAGGAAAATGTATTTGTAGCTTATAAATATATATAAATTTTCCAGACAGAATATTAAGTTTTATAGCTGCATATTTAAGTGTTCATTCAAGTAACTGGTTTGCTCCCTTTAAGAAATGTAATAAGATTTTGCATTGCATTTGATTTTTGTGCATTTTAATCTTGGCAGCGGCTTCTTTTTTCACAGCATCAGCTATGAAATGTGTGTCAATTGATGTGTAAATTTTTTACTATGAACTTGTGAAGGACTTTTTTATGAAGAATGTTTAGAGAAGTGTAGACTTTTCAGGTGCTGGTTTACTGTAATTCTCTGCTTAGTTTCCAATCCAGATGGCAAGTCAAGCAAGCGGTAAATTTTGCACGTCGAGGAAGTGCTGGAAAGTTCAGTTTACTTTTTGTCACATCTGGCCCAAATACACTGCATGCACTGTGATAAATTTATAACATTTTTCACAAAAGTGGCATACGGAGCTGCCACTACAGAAAGGATGAGAGAACGGTGAGATGACAGAGCATTTTCTAGAGCAGAGTGAAGATCCTGCAATTCCCAAAGACTTTTCTCATGTCATGTTCCCTGACTCTGACTGTGTGAATCACTTCCTCAGCCAAACGCTTCTTCATTTTGCCAAGCAAAAAACAGTCTATCTGGGACCTGAAACACAAATTGGTTGCATGCATCTTCTATGCTGACTAGCAGTTTACAAACCATGACATTTTAGTTTGTTCTTTGGCTAAAGAGATGTCACAGCTGCATTAATTAACAGGCAATGTAGGCACAGGGCATTTACCTTTTTGGAGTAGGTACCTGCCTGTATGCTAAATTTCAGTAGCTGGAAAAGATTTTCCATATTTGAAGTGTTGCTTATGGGGATTATTTCTTCTCATGGTAAGCATGTCTAAAATCACATTAAAAATGTGACTAGTACAGTGATGAGTAGTGATTAAAACATGTAAATTAATAATAAATTATAAATGAAATTGAACTCCCATATTTGCATGACTGTAGATATCTGCTAAAATGCCTGAGCTGTGTGGAACTTTAAATTAGCTAACTCTTGATGTCTCTTTGTGTTCTCACAACTATACCACATTTCAAGAGAGCCTGACTGTCCATTGATCATCATTAAAATGCATTGCTTTATTTCAGAAATCAGATCACTGTGCTATCAACTGTTAATTTGACATGTGCAAAGTTAGGAATACTTTGGAGAAATACATGAAACAGCAGTCAGTGCCCCTGTACTTTCAGCCTTGCCACTCTTGTAGAGATGGAACTTGTGTTTTACGGTTACGTCACCTATTCCAGCTGCAGTAACTTTTTCAGTATGAACTTGAATTGTGCTCAGTGTATTATATTACTTTTACTTGTTACCACAGAAGGATTTTGAGATGTAATACAGACCCAATAAAATGATGAAAGGGTTCCATGTTGTACTGACACATCTGAGGAGTTACTTCAGACTTTTACAGCTATAATAAAGAACATAAAATTTAGCACGATTCTCCAGACAGCCAGCTTACTGTTATATCTGTGGGTTGTGTTACAGGTATACCAGGATGTGGTGGGTAGCAGGGTGGCATTTAAAAACTGTTCTTTTTTTGGATGAGACATTTGATGTCTTTGGCTGAAGTGTTGGCTCCCAGTCTTAAGAGTTGAACAGAATTAGGCTATTTCTTACCTTCTATATCCCTTGATTGTGATGTCAGTTTTATGTTTTATTGGCCACCACTCTTAGCACAGATATGGCTCATAATTGCATTCAGATACAGAAAAGAAATTTTAGGGTATTTCGACTCTATTTGTGAGTGCTTGTGTGACTTTGCTGTTATTTGTTTATAAGGTTATTAATGTCAGGACTTTCTTTGCATTTCATTTGAAGTGAATTGGAGTTGATGGAAAGGAGTTTATGGGGTGCTGCTACATGTGCTTGTTAGCTGACTTAATTCAGTAACACCACATGCTTTGAGATAGTTAGAGCCTTGAATCCACACTTTTTACTCAAATATAACTATGTCTTTGAAGTTGCATTTTACTAGGATATAAAAGTTTAAACAATGTAACTCTTTAAATAGGAAAAACTTGTAACTCTTTTGTGACATAGATTAAACAGAAAGGTTTGGAGACGTAATTTGTAGATTTCACTTTATGAAGTTTCCAAAATGAAGTGCTAGATATGTTTCTCCTAAAAAATCTGGAGGTATTGGACATTTCAGCCTTCATCAATGCCCAGAGCATTACATCAGCAATCAGAAGTCCCTGCATGCATCACCTCTGCATTTATTTTTATTTTTATTTTTTTACCCTTAACCATAAAGTTGGCTGCTTTCAAAGGTCAGAGAGCAGTGTTTGTTCCCAAAGCAATCCACCTCCATGCCAAGTTTGTCATTAGTTGTATTTCTGCAACTATAACTGAGTCCATCTCCTTTCGTTCATTTACCAAGAAAAGACAATAGAGGTAAAACCAAAGCAAGGAGAAGTCATGGCTGTCCTGACAAAGCTGCAGTTACAAAGCACTTGCTGATACCTTTGTTATTAGTGTATCAGCTGGATGTAAAAGTCTTTTTAATGAAACAAAAGTTACTGATGTCAGTTTACAGACTTATTCTCCATTAGCTAAGACAATTTACAACTGTACTTTTTAAAGTGCAGCTCCATAGCACTTCTCAAAATAAAGATCTACTCATATAATGTAAATAGAGTTCTGTTGACAGGAAGGTAAGAGAAACAATAATTGGCTTTTATCCAGGAGGCTAATGGCCTCCAAGAGTGGAGTCTTATTTTCAAAATGACAAAGTCAACTATGTCTGTGATGAACTACTTGATAAATGGGAGCATGGAGTTGGCTGGAAAGAGGTAAAACCAAGAAGGAGCAGTTGAAAGAAATGAACTCCGTCCTATAAATTCCATGATTTTACATGAAGTTTAACATCATCTCATCTAGGCTGTATACAGGATTAAATAACGTAGGTAAACCATTAAATGACGTAGCACACACAATCTTGATGGTCCAAATAGAGCATGCATGTTGAGCAGTTATTTTTCTCCAGAACCTTTCAGCTCTAATGACCATACTCCATAAACAGATCTGTTTTGATGATAAAACAGCTATTTATGTAACACACAAGTGAAATTACATACTGCTATTGTAATCTCATGGGTTTTCTTTCCTAATCTCTTCTGTTTAAGAGTATCTAATAACTTCTCTCTTTCTTTTTACTGCAAAAGCATGCAATGCATATATTTAAATTAAAATCCCCTAAAAGGACATTGTTTAGAAAGGATTTGGAGCTATGATTAGTTCTCTCCTATAACACTGTGAACTGGTGATTTAATGATTTGCTGTTTCGAACACCACAAGTTAAAACATAGAGATCTTACTATTTGGGGTTACATCTTCTATGATCTTGATTTAAAAGTTTGTTTCAAGACTTTTGTATGCAAAAGTCAGTAATCTTCACAGTAATCTGAACACTAGCTGCTACTCTTCAGTGTAATTTGTCAAAATATTTCATGGTTTCCTGGTGAATATTTAAGTACAAGTAATTCTGCTCTAGATTTTTGCATTTACAGAGCTTTTAGGACCGTAACTCTTTTCAGTTTTACATACTTATCTAGATCCTGGATTTTTCTACCATTCCATGAAGTCTTACATTTAAAACTTCTTCTTTTTTTTTTTTTTAAACAATTCAAGTTCAAAATTAATAATTTTACATAATGTGATTAAGGTATGGCTTCTGAGTTCATGTACATTTCGAACTTACATCTTAAATACACATTTTAATGTTAGAATTAATCCTCATTGCTCCTGCCTATATGAAACTAGGAATGTTTAAGCAAATAAATAAATAGAATAAATAGATATGATAATAGATATGATGCTTTTTTTCTTTTATTTTAAGAGACTATGTCTGTTGATAATAAAATAAAACCACTCATCATCTGAGTTTTGTTCTCACTCTGACTGCTGTCAGGACTATTTCCAGTCTCTCTTGTTAATTGGGTTACCCCTTCTTTCCTTATCTTTTGTGACAGGTAACCTGGGGTCTCAGCTGGTTGAGTATAAAGAAGAAATGTACATCACATCTGACTGTGGGAAGACGTGGCGCCAGGTAGGAAACTGAAATAATTTAAGGCAATTTTAAATTTATCCAATATGTTGGATTTTATTATGCATAACATATCCTTATATACCAACTCTTTTGAAGCAGGTGGCCATTATTTTGCAAGTGAGATGTGGATACTGAGAGATTAAGGAGGTGATTTGCAAAGATCCAAATTGGTTGGGCTGTCAGATTCTCCTGAAACTCAAATATTTTGATGTCTTTACAAATCTTCTAAGTATCTTCCATAAGAAACATGCAATCCATTAGGTTTTTTGTAATTTCAGTAATCTTCCTATGCTAATGAAGAAGTGGACTTGGGCTAAATCATGCAGTATGAAGTTCCAAGCTGAAAAATGGGGTTTGCATAGGAAGGGGGAAATTGTTCTGCTTTGTAGTTAAAAACTCCTATTAAAGCTTAAAGTTTGTTCTCCAGTGGAAATGAGAACACAAAAAGAGATTGAAAAAAAACAACAGTAAACCTTTGAATGTCTTTTAGTATGATTTAATCAATTATAGGACTAAATACATTAAAGTATTTTTTAAAAATCCCAGCCTTGTGGTAGTTGAAATGATGTTTGATTTTTGGATGCCTTATGTTTCAAATACGTAGTGTTAATTTAAGCACTGCACCTTTCTAATTCACTTTAATTTAAACTGCTCTGTCTCAGTAATACTTTCTTTATGAGTGTAAATGTCCATAACAGTAGTAATGAGACATGAGGCGATTCTGTAATCTACTTTTAATGTATATCCAGAGAAAAGAAAAAACAGCATTCAAAGTACCAGTATATCAAAAAGTATTTTATTTCAGTTAAAACAGTGTTTTAGTGTTCTACTGAAATAAAAGCTGTGTTATTATCTGAGAATAAGTAAGTGGGAAAATGCACTCACTAGTGTTATTAAGCTCAGTACCTTCGACATAAGAGTAAATACAGACATTTTCTTATATTGCCATTGTAGATTGCCATTAATACTATGCAAAAGAACTTTTTTAAAAAATATATATTATTTTTATCATGACAATGTTCTATAGGTTTTAAAAGATAAGATTTTATGCCAAGTTCTTTCTTGAATTCTAGCAGATGATAAATACGTGTTTAAATGCAAAAGCCTTTCAGAATTTACAGCCTGTGCTGTGCTATCTCATACTTAACAGAGGCCTCTCATGTTTTATTGTCACCATTTCGCAGAGTTTCATAATTTCGATAGGGTGAGAAATAAGAAGGAAAGAGTGATGGAGATCAAAGTCATATTTTGCTGCTTTTATTTTTGAGACACTCCAACAGATGATATGTGTTGGAACTTGACCTTAAGATGACTACTCAAACTGTAAAACCAGCCACAAACTGATCCTTACTGTGACAGTCGAAATCAAACCCATCATTGCTCACTTGATTTTAATTAAAACTGCTATGAAGTCTTGGAAGAGCTTACTCAGTATTTGCTATCAGAATAAAAATGTAGATTGCTGTATATACAATCCATGTGTTTCCTTTCTCTGTTGGAACTCATGAAAAAAAAAAAAAGACAAGAATTTTGTCATCGGTGATACAGGAATTGTTTGGATAGAAAGTTACAGCTTTCCTGTGCTGGCAGAAGGAGAGCAAAGCTCATGTTCAGTTACAGTTCTTTGGGTGGGTTTAAGTCTCTGCCTTGGAAACTTTGAGGCTGTGATTGTTGAATCCCTGTCACCTTTCTTACATTCCATACATGAGGTTGCAGAACTGTCTACAAACTGTGAGAAGAAGGAGCTATCTGCTTGTGTAGAGTGAAAGAAAACAACATAGGTAAATATGGAGAACTCAGGAGAAAAGACTGTTCAAGGAATTGAATGAAAGCTTTCCTGAAATAACAGCAATATTGTTACTGGGACTGGTAGGAATATAGGCCTAGGGGAAAGGTGAAAGATAATCCAACCACCTGCTCTGAAGCAACATCAGTTGTACCAGAAACAACTTAAACAGAGATTTTCCAGGCCAATTTGTTAATCTTTTACTGTAGGAGATTCTGCTGTGCTCCTATATGGTGTTTTACTTCACTTCATAGATTTTTTAACATTTAACGTAAGCTGCTTTGCATATCCTTGCTCTTTGTGCTTGTTCTTGCTGTTCCACAATTTTTGCAAGGTAAGCTGATTTCTTCCTGTCTTCTGGGAGCTGAGGTTTCCTGTCAGCTTTAAATAACCTTTCAGATGTTGAAAGGAAATTATCATGTCTACCCATAGCACAGGCTTCCCCCTCCCCCGGAAGGAAAACAATTTCAAATCTGCCTTTTTTCCTAAGGGATGGGGTTTCTAAACTGCTTTTCCCTTGTTCGCTGTCGATCAGACTATCTAAAATCCTCTCCTGAAGAATGGAGAAACTGGATGCAACATTACAAATTCTATAATTACTAATCAGAATGAAATTATTTCCCTTGATATCTTGACATCTTGGCTGTCACTTCACTACAGGAGGAGATCTCTCTTTTTTGTACTAGAGCATCACATTGTCAACTCAAATTCAGCCTGTGATTTGTAAATGGGACCAGTCCCCATATTTGTAGTTCATCCTCAAATTAAAGAAAATCTATTGATCATTTTCCTTCAGTAATGTCTGAATCTGTTTTATACACTTGGAATGATTTCAACTGAACTCATGTTTCCATGGCTTTTACATGGCTTGGTCACATGAGAATTCAGGGTGACTTACTGTGGCAGATAGCACAGCTAGCACTGATAGGTACAAGTCAAAATGCCCAAAATAGTTCCATAGAATTAAGTAAATACTTTCAGTAAATGAAAAAGTAAAAGCAAAGATTCTAAGTAGCCATAATGCAATGTGGGCTGGTTACAGTTGCTCTGCTGCCTTTCTGTTGCATGATGCTTATTGGTGCTTATTGGTGTTTTTTGAAAACATTACTGCATAACATTTGAAAGCAGAATGAAATTTATGATGGTGTACTGTATGTACAACATGGTACTGTAAACAGCACAGGTTTAGGAGCTGATTGACAAGTAGCTTAAATGTCCATGCAGCGGCAGTGACCTGGAATGTATGCAAGAGAAGGGAACCCAACCTTGACATTATCATGAACTGTGCGAGCTTAGATCATCTTAAGTGAACCATGAAGTATGCCTAAGGTGGGACAGATGTGTCTAATTGGAAGATTCCTCTGTCTATTGTACCAGGAAAAAAATATGGTAAAATGTGTTAATGAACGTGATATTGAGTCAGATAGATAAATAAATCTTGCATCCTGGGAGAAATGGACTGTCTCTGTACACAATTACAGACCATACAGATTTTAAACATTGTTTTTCCCCGTGAGCCTGTTTTGAATCTTGATTTTTAAAATTTCAGGATGTTCTTCTAAATACTAAAGATGTGTTTTTTTAAAGCAAGCAATTTCTCTTCACATTTATGGCCGCTGTTGGTATTTCAACTTCATTTGCACCGTGAGCAGAGTAAGAGAAAGGTCTGGCTTTCAAAAAAAATGGCTGAAATAAAAGTAAAGACAAGAACAGGAAAGCCTTTCATGTTTGATCTGCTATGGAGGATCTAGTGGAACCACAATATATTCTACTAGCCTTCTAAGGTTAGACAGTGAACCTAGATCTCTGGAGCTCCAGTTCAGTGGTTCAGTTGTAGGAATATTCTTTATCTGTGTCAAATCCTTTCATATCAAAAGCAATCTGGAATACCCTTGTTTAAGCAAGACTACTTTTTTTTTTTCTGCAGACGTCTTAAGGGA
Organism: Tragopan temminckii; assembly: GCA_028571105.1. Lineage (NCBI taxonomy): Eukaryota > Metazoa > Chordata > Aves > Galliformes > Phasianidae > Tragopan > Tragopan temminckii. The sequence continues at coordinate 56,623,672 of JAOWBP010002392.1, forward strand.
TGGATGGTAATACTTTTAAGCACAATGGTAAAGGATGCAATCCCAGCTTCTCACCACTGTGAAGGTCCAGCTACCTCCTTCTGCTGTAGGAAAAGTCCAGATTTGGATTTAGAAATGAATGTCACTCTGTGAGATGCAAGTGACTTCAAGTATTTTTGGTTACTTCTAAGATATCTCAGAGTAAAATTGTGTGCAATAAATTTCTCTGGGGTCGTTTAAACATGTTCAGTTATTTTATGGAGCTCTCTTAATTACTCCCAACAGATAACCTGCTGGAGTTGTTACAATAGACACAGAAGCAAACAGAGAGAGAGACAGAGAGAGAAGAAGTTGACTTTACAATTATAAAGCACATAAATTTATCCAAAACATTCCAAAGAAGGAAAGATTTAGAAACAGGTTATAGTAATTTAGTTCTGTGATACTTGGCTACTAGTAAGGATCATTATAAATCTATTACCTGATGTTATTTAGTGGAGAGAGACAGGTCAGTGAACACGCCTATCAGTTGTTTTCAGGTTCTGATTTCATGAATTCATTATTATATGAAAATGCAGGAATTGATGCTTACCTCCTAGTTAGAAAGTATTTGAAATGCATGCAAGAAGAGCATGATATACATATAACATTTATATACCTGTAATGGGTTTGCTGTGCCTTATAGCATGCCTTAGTTTACACAGGAGTGGGTAAACCTGATGTACTGAAATGGTGCACTAGGAATTGCCATGGTGCTTTTCTGGGAAACCCTAAATTGG
>JAOWBP010002392.1:56636564-56656503 GCA_028571105.1 Tragopan temminckii
CAGGAACTGTCTCAGATGCAGACAATCAGCCGGGACTTGTCCGTGGTGGTGTCGATGGACAACAACCGACACCTGGATCTGGACAGCATCATTGAGGAGGTCAGACGCCAGTACGAGCAGATTGCCCAGAACAGCCGGGCTGAAGCAGAGGCTTGGTACCAGAGCCGGGTGAGCTGGGGAGAGCCATGGCAGCTGGGATGGCCCCTTGCTGCCAGATGTTTCCGGCAAGGGGACTTTTGGGTCCTGGGTAGGCTGTCTCATGGATGGTTTTCTATGCCTGTGCCATCAGTATGAGGAGCTGCAGAGCACTGCTGGAAGGCATGGGGACAGCCTGCGCAACACCAAGATTGAGATCCAGGAGCTGACCAGGAATGTCCAGCGGCTGCGGGCTGAGATTGAGAATGTGAAGAAGCAGGTAGGGATGTGTGGTATCTCATTGGATGCCTGCATTAGGCTCAAATGTTGTCTGTAGACAGTGGGACAAAACTGTATTCTTCAGCTACCAACACTGACTTTGTAGAGCACTTCCTTTCATCCTTGACCCCTCCAGTCTGGGCATGAGGACTGGTTGTAGGGGACAAAATGTGTTCTGAGGGGGTACCTTTCTTCTTCCTCAGAACCAGCAGCTGCAGGCAGCTATTGCTGAGGCTGAGGAGAGGGGTGAGATGGCCCTGAAGGATGCTAGGAGGAAATTGGAGGAGCTGGAATGTGCCCTGAGCAAGGACAAGGAGGAGCTGGCTCGCCTGCTGAAGGAATACCAGGAGCTGCTGAACATCAAGATTGCCCTGGATGTGGAGATTGCCATGTACAGGAAGCTGCTGGAGGGAGAGGAGAACAGGTGAGTCTTGACACTGTCCTCCTCTGGCCAAGGTTGTGCCTCTCCTTGGGATGGGCTGAGTGTTCATCATCTCTCTGTCCGTAGAATTGGGGTCACATTTACTCTAATTTTTTCCCTAGTATTTATGATTAAAATATAAGTGAGGCATTCACAGGGACTGTGTCCCAGTGTTCCTGATGGGCATTAAAAGAAACAGGAACTCAGTGAAGCACCTTGGCAACTGCACTGACCTGAAGAGCTCTGTGTTGTATTGCATTGACGTCTTGTGTTTCTCTCCCTGCATAGGCTCTGCGGAGACAACCCGTCCAACGTCAATGTGTGTAAGTAGCCGTGCATCCTCCTTGCACAATGATTTCTCCCATGTTTTGCTGGAATTCCCAGACTGCCCCTTGGCACACAGTGATCCTCTCCTTCTCTTGCAGCTGTGGTCGGCAGAACCACCATTGCTGGAGGCAGAGCTGGAGGCTTTGGTGCTGGCAGTGGCGTGGGAGGAGGAGTATGCACAGTCGGAGGAGGAAGCATCATTGGGGGCAGCTGTGGGGTGGGAGGAGGAGTGTATAATGGGGGCTTCTCCTCTGGGAGTGGGAGGATGTGTGGCTCTGGAGGTGGCACCTTCATTCCCGCGGGAGCATCCTCGGTCCGGAGATGTGTCACCACCACAACGGTGAAATCTTCGGGCGTGAAGTACTGAGCCCCAACCTCAGTACCGCCAAGGAAAGAAGCATTACCCGCCTCCAGCCTGCGGCACATCCCCAGAATCCTGCAAAGAAACGCATCCCGCCTCCTTCCCGGAGGCAAACAGCAGCAGAGCACCACCCTCTTGGCACTGCTGCTGCTTTCCCCACTCCACCAGTCTCCAGGGATGAAACATTTACGGCCCCGCTAGGAAATATCTCCCTCGGGGTTACCCGTCACCGGAGAGTTCATCCAAGAGCCCTCCTTCCCTCGTGCCAGGCTGGCTGAGCAGAAGTGTGAGCGGATCTGCTCTTTCCTTTCCCTTCTGAGGTCTCTTTTTCAATGGCCATGTTCTCCTTTGCGCCTCCCGCGCATCCTGCATGTTGCCTACATGCTTGTTTCAGCTGTATTCATGGAAGCAGAAGAAATGTGACAATGCCCCATAGTCAGTCTTAGGAGTGAGAAGCAGCTCTCCAGAGGATTTGGCAGCTTTCATATTTTATAGATCTGTATCGCTCTTCTCCTTCACAACTGACATGTGCATGGTCTTATTGCAATCCTTCTGCTACCAGAATTTTACTGCCTTGCTGCTTTCTACCAACATCCCTTCCCCTGAATTCTTTCATTACCAATAAACTGCAGACAGGTGAAAAGATTTCTCTGTGTTGTGTCATTAAAAGTTCCCTGGGGAGGGTCCCGAGAGGACACAGATGTTGCTCCTTGCTGTAGCAATGGCAACACAGTGGTGCAGAGTGGAGTCCATCCTGCTGTACAAATTGCATCAAATGGGGACATGGTGGGGACGTGCAGCAGGTGGCCTGTCCCCACGAGCATCCAGTGCTCCCCAGGCTAAGAGCTGCCCAGATGAGGGAAGGAGGAGGTGGAGGGTGGGCCCTCATCTTCCTTACAGAGCCATGTGGCACCACCCTGCTCCTCCCCAGCAGGATCCCTATGTCTACAGGAAAGAAGAGCCAGGAGCATGGCATGGGAAGGGGACAGGGTTTCAACATGTCTATGGAATGTGATGGTCTGAGTATGATAATTGGGATGTGGCAGTTGGATTGGGGTGAGGTGAGCGTGACCATTGGGATGAGGTAGTTGGGATGGGGCAGTTCGAATGCAGTAGCTGTGATGTGGTGGTTGGGTTGGGGTCGTTTGAACGTGGCCTTTGGGATATGGCAGCTGGACTGGGATGTTTTGAACATGGCCTTCTGGATATGGCAGTTGGATTGGGATGTTTTGAATGCAGCCCTTGGGATATGGCAGCTGGGAAGTGGCAGCCTGAATGCAGCCATCAGGTTGTGGCAGTTAGCCAGTGGTGGTTTGAAGATGGTCAATGGGATGTGGCCATTGGGACCAGCTCAGGGCACACACAGCCACCCCATTTCCACCACATTGTATCTCTGCTGTGGTGGCACCTGGAATTCCAACAAGATGTGCTGGAGACCTCAGTAGGGAATGTATTCCGTATCTGGTTGTCCTCCACTTCCACAGCTGGTTGTTCTCCACTTCCATGGCTGGTTGTCCTCCACTTCCAAGGCTGTTTGTCCTTAACTTCCACAGCTGTTTTTCCTTCAATGCCATGGCTGTTTATCCTCCACTTCCACAGCTGGTTGTCCTCCACTTCCATGACTGTCTTTCACTTCCACGGCTGGTTATCCTCCACTTCCATGGCTGGATATCCTTCACTTCCACAGCTAGTTGTTCTCCACTTCCACAGCTTGTTGTCCTTCACTTCCATGCCTGGCTGTCCTCCACATCCACAACTGTTTGTCCCCCATTTCCACAGCTGTTTGTCCTCCATTTCTAAGGCTGGATGTCCTCCACTTCCACACCTGGGTGTCTCTCATTTCCATGGGAAGATCCTTGGGCCAGACGTGGTGTGAGGGCGAGCAGCACCATCTATCTGACATGCAGGGCTTTTACACAGAGACCGGCACCTCCTGTGTGAGTGATAGCAATGCCCAAGATGCTGCGTGGACACAAATTGCTCACAAAGAAAAGCAGCATGAAAGGATGAGACGTGGCCTTGAACCTGCTATTATAACTCCAGATCAACCAGCTATGTTAGTCATTAGCCCTCCATAAATTGCATCCCATCGCATCCCAATTAATTTGATTAATGCTTGGGAGGAGCGAGAGCTGGATGAGTGAATCAACATTGGCTGCACCGGTGAATGTGCACGATCCTGCTGCAGGCACAGTGTCTGGCAGATAAAAGCAGGGAAACAGAGTTGGTTTTTGCTCCAGAGTCCTTGCCATCCAACTCACAGAATCACAGTATCACATAATACCCTGAGATGGAAGGGACCCGCACAGCACCACATAAACTCAAACTCAGTGTCCTAGAGTGGTAACCCAATGCTCCCTGAGGGACTTCTCTGGGAAACTGTGCCATGCCCACCGCTCTATAGGGCAGAGCCTTTCCCTCACCCACCTACCCTCCCCTAACACAGCTCTGTGTGCTGTTCTCAGAAGTCAAGCAAATGAGGAAGAAATAACAGTTCTAATTTGAAGCCGTTTTACTATCACTTTTTTCTCCAAAATATTCTTTCTGTTGATGTACCTGACTGAATTATGCCAGGCCATAACACACCTTCTCCTCCTGTTTGCAGAATCAGTGACATTTTTGATTCTGAAATTTGCAGCTTGGGATGGGAGAGCTGAAGCGGTTATCTCCTATTTCCTCATCCCAAAGAAAATTCCAATGTTAGCTACAAACCTAGACAGTGCAAAGCCCTGGAACGTTCTTGGGGACTTCTTTAAAAGACAGTGAAGTTCTCGGGTGTGTTGAAAGCAGGAAGCCAAAAGTCCCGCAGTTCCTCATGCACAGCACCCCTCCCCAGTGCCATCTGACAACACCCAAGACAACAACTCTGGCTGCAGGCTTGGTCCCGCGGCAGCTGCTGGCACCTCTGTGTTCCCTGAGTTCCTCTGGAGTGTGGCCAGGCTGTCACACGGAACCAATGGAGTTTACCTTTCCTATCTACTGGGGCTGTGTAAAAGGGAGCTGAGCTCATTGCTCAAGTCCTTGCATGGGAGATGGGGCAGCCTGGTGGCTGGGCTCTATGGGGCACGCTGAGAGCTGCGAGCTCCATTTTAAGCACAGATCCCTACTTGCAGTAAAGGGAGTGGTTTTGTTTTAAAATTGGTGAACTCATTTGTGAAACTGCCTCGGTCTCACCAAGCAATGATTATGCTTTAATTGCTAACATTTTCAGTAGGGGAAAATTGTTGCCACTTAGAACACAGAAGATAAAAAAAATATTAGGGTTTTGTTTTGTTTTGTTTATTTTCATTGTTTAAAAGACCACTGGTGGTCAAATATCTGGTGGCTCTAGGTCAGACATGAGCTGGTGGGACCCAGAGCCATTTTCCTTCTGCACTGTGTGCTCAGCTCTAGGTGAGCACTGCTGAGGTGGAGCAGAATGGAGAGCTCACCCTCCACAACGCCAAATGCAAAGTGGAGGAATTCTGCAGAGCCCCCAGAGAGGAGCTGGGTCATGGGCTGGGGTGTCAGGACTTGTTGGGTGGGACGCAGAAATGGCTGCGTGCAGGACATTGCCAGAAGCAAAGTGAGCAAGTGGGTGTCCACCATATGACCCAGATCCGGGTGTGAGTAGTGCAATGTTCTTTACACTGGAACTCAGAAAGAAATATGACAGTTGCCATATTTTTATAAGCGACCGGTGAATGAATCCAGGTGACATGATATTGGCTGTAATTAAAGCTGTAATGAATTTTTAATTGTTACTAATCAAGTTTATTATGGGAGGGCCTCCGGAGACACCAAGATTGCTTCCCTTGAGTTGGTCACTGAGCAAATATGGAGAGGACTCGCCCTCTTTGCAGCCGTATTGGATAGGGCAGCAAACAGCTGGTGTGCAGGAAACATTTGTCTTTATGAGGGACGCTGCTTTGTGGGAAGGATGGGAAGATCGTTTCCTGGGAGGTGATCCGTGGTGCTGTGTTTACATGGCACATCTCCTGAGCAGCAAGGGTGGGACATACAGGGCAACGGAGCTGAGGTGCTGGGAGGTGATGTGAGGCTGAAAGCAGAAATCAGCTTCCCCTGGTCCCTCATGTCCTCTTCAAACAGCAGTGGCACCCCTTGCCTTCAGGTCTACTTATCCAAGCTCAAAAACAGATCAAATGCTCAACTAAATGCTGACCTCTGCAAGTTCCTAAGCAACCATCAGATATCATAGAAACACAGAATCATAGAACCATAAAACCATAGCATGGTTGGGTTTGAAGGGTCCTTAAAGATCATAGAACCATTGAATGGTTGGGTTGGAAGGGTCCTTAAAGATCATAGTAATAGGATGGTTGGGTTAAAAGGGACCCCAGAACCCCCCCATCCCCACCCCCTGCCCTGGGCTGGTCCCATCAGTTTCATGGACTCCATCCATGGCCCTGAGCACCTCCAAGGATGAGACACCCACACTTCTTCAGGCAGCATGCCAAGGCCTCAGGGCCATCTGAGCAAAAAATTTCCTCCTAACATTTCACCCAAATCTCTCCTTTTTTTATCTGAAAGCCATTCCCCCTTCTCCTGTCTGGCCTCAGAAAGAGGCAGGAAGGAATTCTGCTGTCTGTCACGATGGAGGCCCAAACTCTCCATGTCATGGAGCATCCTGAAGGGGCTGACAGGAGTCTCTGTGCTCTTATTTCAGTTCTTACTCACCTCAAATCCATTGTGAAGATTGTGCCAGCAGTCAGACAGCTTCCACCCTGGCCTTTTCCCTTTTCTTTTTGATGTCAGCCCTATTCCTCTTTGCCTCTCCCATCCAGCCCAACCTGTGGACATGCTGTGCTTCCTGCTCTTTCTTGGCCCCATTTCATCCCCTCTCAGCTAAAGCTGGGACGGGTCGAGCAGGATTTGCTGAATTCTGTCAACCACATCACCTGTATGTAGTGCTGACAGCAACACTTCCAACTCCTCTTCCTCACTCCCACTCTGCCTTGGAATCTGATGCTTCTCCACCCTCCATCTTGCTCCCACGCTCACTTGCTCTGACCCAAGAGCTGGGTGATATACGCTTACGTTCACACTCCTGACCCCACAATCCATGTTTTCTGACCTGCTCTACTGCTACTTGAAAATCCTGGCATGGCACGGCATGATGACCCACTCTGAACTACAAGCACAAATGGAAACCTCTGCATCTCCCAGGGCCTCGGGACCTAACGCCAAATTTGCAGACATGGTCATCAAGTGCCACTAGAGGGCTTGTGCAAGGGACACTACCCTGCTGTCACACACTTGCTCGTGTCCTCCAGGTTGATGACAAATTGACTTTCTCCTAAATTATGGGATGTGGACTTTGGGTTGTCAAGAAAAACACTACCTGAAGAGAAGACTTGCTTCAATCTTGTGGCTGACAGACTGATGAAATATGAAAGGACAAATGATGGATTGCATCTGCTTATAGCCCTGCTTGCAACAACTCTGTCTGAGCTGCAGGTCCTCTGCTTTAAGCGGTTGATATTGGGCCAGAACATCAACTGGAACAGGAACAAGTGCTGTGTCAGACACTTTACACTGATCTTGCAGGTCTTTGGAGCAGTATTCCATCCTCCTTACCAAGATCACTCTCTGCAGAACCCAGAATAATTGTTAGGTCATCTGTGCCTCCACAGGATTTGGAATCTGCTGGAGCAAAGGCTGAGCAAAGGATGCTTTCTGCATCTGGCTTGGCTTGCTTTCTCATCTCTCCCATCACAGAATCACAGAATCATTCAGGTTGGGAAGGACCTCTAAGATCCCTAAGTCCAACCTCAACCCATCCCACCATCTACTGACCATATCCTCAAGTGCCACATCTCCACTGTTCCTGAACACCTCTGTGGTGACCTCCCTGAAACCCCTGGGCAGCCTGTGCCAACACATCACTTCTCTTCCAGAGGTGAAATTTCTCCTAATATCCAACCTGACCCTCACCTGGCACAACTTGAGGCCATGACCTCTCATCCTATTGCTGTTGCCTGGAGCAGAGGCCAACCTCATCCTTGCCCCAATCTCATTTCAGGACATTGCACGTCTCCCCTGAGTTTGCTCCAGACTGATCCAACCCTCATCCCTTGACCACTCTCTGTAAGCCTTGTACTCCTTCACAGCTTTGTTGCCCTTCTCTGGACATGCTCTAGTGCCTTGATGCCTTTCTATAGTAAAAGACACCAAGCCGTGCAGACATGTGGGAGGGAATGTAGAGATCCTTTGCATCAGGGGCTTTTCCAGTTTTGGAGGGATGGAAGCATTACAGTCTGGCAGCTCACAGCTGGGAGGATGCATTGGTGCTGAGTGCTGCTCTGGTTGCATGGCAAATCCCTTTGGTGAGCATTGGTTGTTTGATGAAAAGAGAGCCGCCGCTCCTCTACATCACATCACTACCCTTCAAGAAGCCTGCACGGTTCCAGACCTCTCAGCACCCCAAGGTTGTTGACCCCAACGTTCAGGATGTGCATACTCTGGAGAAAGAGCAAACTCAGCAAAAGCACTGCCCGCTTCATTGACAAAGCAGGAATTGTGGCAGAGGTGTAATTTTCCCCCCCATTGCATTTGTAAAGACTCATAGCACCTAGGGTTGGTAGGTCAGCACAGGAGGAGTTTGTTTGGTGGCTGGATCTTAGGGCTGGGGACACAGCAGTGTGCCAGGACATCAGTACTGAATGCAGTGGGATAACTTGGGCTCTGGACCCCCTTTGTTCACACTGAGGACTCAATAGTTTGCATTGAGCTGCACTGCTCTGAGCACCACTAGAGGGCTCAGAAAAGACTTCATGTGCATTTGAAATGTGTGTAGATAAGCACCCACATCTCAGTGACTCCTTGTTGAACAACATCCCCTGTCCATAGAACCACAGAATCACTAATAATGGAAAAGACCTTTAAGATCACCCTAACCCTAATTCACCAACCCATCACCTCCATACCACTAAATCATGCCCCTCAGTGCAACATCTACATGTTTCCTGAACACCTCCATCTCCCTGCAAGGTGGAGCAGGAGGGAGTTTATTGCTGATAATTCTGGCACGGAAAAAAGCGAACGTAGTGTGGAGTGGGGAGATTGTGCCCTGGGTGCCAGGGGTGCTTCAGAGCCTTCTGTTTTTTTGGATCTGTGTGAATAAATGACTGTAATGAGCAGCAGCTCCATGTGGTTTCCTCTCAAGTTGGTTTCCTCTTGTGGTTTCCACAACCATGGCCTGAAACATCCCATTCCTCTTCCACAGCATCACCTGCAGGACCTGGAAAATGTGCACAACCAAGCTGACCGGCATGGCCTTATGGCACTGACCCACCTAAAGCAAACCACAGCAAGTGTTGCCCCACGTCCCACAGTGCAAGAAAGAGCAACCTCCATGCCATGCACTGGTGTGACATGCACTGCTGCCGTGCAGCCTGGCCTCTGGGTATGATGGGATGGATCTCGCAGGCACAGCACCATTTTTGATCCTGGAAGCAGAGGTTGTCTTGAAATCAGATGTCTCTATGGAGAAGATGAATGCACAGAGATGCTGTGGGAAGCTCTGGGCTGGTTGTTGCCACAGCTGTCACCACTTGGACAATTGCAGCCCCAGTGGAGATTGGCAGAGAACTCCCCAAATTCCACTGCTTTTTGCGCTGCTTTACCTCTTCTCCACCTGTTTTGTTGTCCTGTCGATGCTGTTATTGCTCTGGTGGAGCTAATGACAGCAATTGAGCTTCCAATAACTCAAAAGAGCGATTTACTCAATTGATCAAGTGCTGACCTTGATTGGACTAATTATCAGCTCTATGCCAATTGCAAGGCCAACCCAGACAATACATAGGCATGATTGCGAGGGCGCGGCGATCTTCCCAGCTGTGACGACACTCTGCTCAATGGAGGCAGCACTGGGACCCACTTTTTTCATAGGCTGCTAATCACGTTGTTTACCGGATTCTGAATATCTGCCAGAACTATCCCTAGCTGTTTCAGCTTCCTATTGGGGTGGGAAGGATGTAATTAGCATTGTTCCTTGCCATGAACAGAGTCTGTGAGTGCTGCCTTAGCCCTTTTCACACATCTTCATCCCCATCCAGCGAGGAAGGACAGATGCACTGTGCATGAAAGGCATTTCTTGGGTTTTCTTGGTTTTTATAGAAGTGGCAAGAACTACAGGGATGTTTAATGACTTTGCCTTCTATAAAAGAGACCTCACGAATGGGGCCATGACTCAGCTGGATGGATTGAGTCCCTCTAAGGGGATGTCACCCTCTTCTTCCTCTCCTTTCCTTATTCACACTGAAGATTTGGATGAGGAACCGCCCCAACCTTTCCTCTATCTTTGCACTGCAGATGTCTTTAGCATCAACTATTTTTACTCTGGGAGAGCAGATGTGCGTATGTAGAAGTCGTGATTTCTTGTGACACCTGATGCATTTAAGCTGGAGTTCAACGCAGTTTCCTCCCTGTGCTCATTTTTCTTCTTCTTCTTCTTCTTTTTTTTTTTTTCTCTGTGTTGGATCTCTGCTTCTCCTGAAACCCTTTGGAGATTCCATCTCCTCATTGCTCCAGCAGTGCACGCCCCAGCTCCAGGGCATCAGCCGTCCTCATAATGCAGCTGCGTAAAGTAAAGCTAAAGAACACAGCAAAGCTCTGCTTCAGCCACTGACAGTTGTGATTAATAACAGCGATAGAAGAATTACTTCACCATTTTCACACATTATTTTGAATTGGTACTTTCACATTCTTGTAGGGGAAATAAGGGATTAACAGATATTGTAATCATGATTAGTATTTTCTGAGCAGATCACTTAATTAATATTATAGGTGGTTAAAAGTAAGTTATAGACTTGTTTACCTTCCTGCTAACCTAGAATAATTAGCCATTAGTCATTTGTTAACGGGATTGCAAGGCAAAGCAATACTGTGTTTTCTATCAGAAGAATCCCTGCTGGTTGGGACCTGAGGCTAAAATTGAGCCCTAACCCTCACCCAAAGCATCTCAAATGGGTGAGAAAGGATGGGGGTGGACCTGCCCGAAGCCACACCAGGGAGAACTCATCCTGCAAAGCTTTGGCATTCTCAGAGGTGAATGCTCAACCCAAGGTTGGCCAAGGGGAGTTGGGTCACTCCCCACCAGCTCTCCTGGTTGGATATTTGGAGAAATTTCACCTCTGAAAGAGTGGTGATGCTTTGGCACTGACTGTCTGGGGAAGTGAGGCAGTGAGCACTGGAGAGCTCAGAACTGTGGAGATGTGGCACTTGGGGACATGGTCAGTGGGCATGGAGGGATGTGTTGGGGCTGGACTGGGTGAGCTTGACTGTGTTTTCCAACCTTAATGATTCTATGATTCCTGTTCGTCTTCCACCCCCTTGATGCTGTATCTGAGCTCTTGATTCCAACTACATATGGGGTGTTCTGCTCTGCCCCTCATGCTTTGACCTCCACTTTATTTTTTCTTCCATCCACAGAGCAGCCACTCACATGCCAGCAGAACTGCTTCTTACCATCCAAAATACTACAATCTGCCTCCATACATCCACATTATGGGGCAGCTCCCAATGGAGGGGTGATGGCACACGCTCACACACCCACCTGGCCAGCACTGACCCCAGCCTGCACCCTCCTTCTGTACAATGCCATCAGTGCTTTCCCACAGAATCCTGCTCATTACCAAAGACAAAGGGATATTTGCCCCCAAAACCATTCCTAGACAGCAGTCAATACCAATGTGTATTATCCCTTCCCTCCTGTCTTAGGGAGACATCCCCGGACTGTAGGTTCTCCTACAAGACAACGGGGGAAAATGAAAGTCTGTGGGGTGAGGGCATTTATCTGTGGGTGTCTGCATGACCTCAGTCCCATTTCCTAGGCGACTGAGGCCCTACTTACGCAGGTATTTGGGCAACTGCTGATCAAGATCTACTATTTCAATTTTCCATGTGCATGCCTATCTCTTCCATCTGGGCAGCTCTTAAGTTTAAGTACTGTATTTATGTCTTACTGCATTTATGTCCTACTGTACCACACTGCTGGATGCCCACTGCACTGCCAATTTCCTTTTCCTCTGCTCATCCGACTTATAAAAGCCATCAATTTCTGTCCCAAGTTGAATAGAAGTAGATCTTCTCTCAAATCTGCCCTATTTTAGTCATGTTTTGGCTTTCTATTATTAATGGCTTAAGACAGTCCTTCTGAAATGTCGAGATATTTCCTTGAAACAAGCCTAAGTACCAGTTATGATGTTTTCCATTTACTGTTTATGTTGACCAGAGGTGGAATGAGAGATATTTCCCGTTTGTTACTTGGTTGACTGGAGGTGGAATGAGAGAGGGAGCTGGTGGGTTCCTCCATCAGTTGTTCCCAAGAAAACCAATGTGTGGCTTTGTTTGTGAATTGTATCAATGGTTTGAAAATGCTAATATTTTATATAGTCCCTTGGTAACACGGATCTGATGAAGAAGGGCTCAATTTGCACCACTTTCACCACCCAAACTCAGGAGCTGATGAGTTCTCCAAGTGCCATTCTGGTCCATGGAGGAAAATGAGAGAGGCAAACTCACGTCACCTGTGTAGGAAACTTCTCTGAGTGGGAGAAACCACACATGGAGGTAGAAGAAGCCCAGGCAGTAAACTGTGCCTCAATTACTCATTGGACACTACTTCAATTTGCTTATTAAAAAACACTACCAGCAAAGACCCAGATGCTCGTGGCCATGTGAAACCCCTAAAGGACTCTGCTCTCTGGTGCTGGTCCATGGTAAGGATATGTTAACTGGAAGTCTTTTTGTCTACACACACTGGGAACTCTCTTCCTCATGAATGGTCTGAAGGCACTTGGACACATCTGAGAGCAATGCCAGCTCCTTGCAGGGGAGAGGAACTCGTGACATCTCCCCCTCCATCCGCAGGATGTGTCGACGAGATCCAGCCCAACAGGTCCAGGTGTGGCCAGGTTTGCTGTGCCAGGGCTGAGCTGTGCCAAGGATGGTCACAACAGCAGCCTACACGCTGTGCTCTGGTTACATGGCACGTGGGGCAAAGCGGCTGCTCCATCACACAGGAGTTACAGGAAGCAGGACAAAGCTGCTTTGGGAGTTGATGCAGCAGTTCTCTACATCTGAATGGGCACCTGGTTTGCTTCAAGCGGTGAATTGATGTATTTAGGGCAGTGGTTTGTACAGACACCTGCAGCCTTTGTTCTACATGGAAATGGCTTGTTTGGCCCAGGGGTGTTCCCTCCCCTGGCTCGTGGCACTTCCTTCCCAACCCATGTGGGTGATCCATCTGCTGTTGGTTCATGGTGTGTGTGGGCATTAGCTGCTCTCATCAGGAAAAGAGGAAGGATGAGGATGAGCAGACCCCAAAACTCAGCAGATAGGTGGAGGGGCAGCACGTCTCTAGCAGCTGCTGCATGTCACCAAGAAAATGTTAATTAAGGCAAGAAAAATGGGTATTTTAGCTCAAAGCTAGTAAGGAAAACGATGAGTCATGGCCACTGAGTATCAGCTCCTCCTGACGGGAAATCTGATATTGTCTTAATCTTCACCTGAGCCTAATAACGGCCCCGAGGTCACACGGGATCGTCAGGCTCTGCAGTGCTTGCTCATGCACAGTATCTCCTCAACAAAATTCTTCAGGGAGCAGACAAAGCTCAGGACTTCACGATATAGGATTGAAGAAGAGCACTTGCATTGTATTCCCTTGAGATGCAGCAGCATCCAGGAAATATTGAGCTGAGCCAAAGCAGAAGAGGAAGGATTTTGTGTAAAATCCGAAGTGCTGTTTGGCAGATGCATTGTAATGGATCTGTTTCCTATCTCTCCGTTTTAAATTATGGCCTTTTCTACTTTTTTGTTGTTGTCTGTTTACCATAATTATTCTTCACAGTTCTCAACCCAACTCATGTTTTTATTTAGGTATATTAAAAGAGGTTAAATTCAGCTAGAAACTTTGTTAAAATTCTCAGTAACTGTAAGTAACTGTAAGTAACTGATGAAGTTTAACTACAAAAATGTAGCACAATTGGATTGTCTGGGCTGCTATTGGCCATTCCTGGTGTAAGGCTATAAGAGACCAAGTTTTGTATGAAGAAAACAGTATTTCTCATTTAGAATTATTGTTTTCAGTGTTAGAGCTAGATAATCTTTGAGGACCCCTTCAACCCAACCATTCTATCATTCTGTGATCTCAAAGGACCCTTCCAACCCAATCATACTATGGTTCTGTGATACATAAGGACCCTTCCAACCCAACCATCCCATGGTTATGTGATCATTAAGGACCCTTCCAGCCCAACCATTCCATGGTTCTATGATTCTGTGACTGCCTGGAGAACACTATGTCTACTTCTGGGAAAAGGCCTTCATCTGGTCACTGAGCACCCAAAAACTTGCTCATTTCTAATTATACCAGCTGGTCTAATGGCAGCTCTTAGCTCTCCCTACAAATCCTTCATTAGGGGATAGGGGATCTTCTCAGGGGAAGATCACAAAGCCCTGACCACACAACCACTGTGCAACTGAAGGGTGCCCAGAGTGGCTTCCTCCAGCATCTTTGGAAGGAAGAGCATCATTCTGGAGACACAAGACAAAGCTGAAGACTTGATGCTCTCAGCAGCAGGACTTGGCTGCCAAATGCTTTCTGACACACCATGGCCATTACATCTGCACCAGTATGTGCTGGGGCTGGAAAAGTAAAGGAAGCCATGCACAGAGATGGTGAGAGAATGGAGGGGGGGATCAGAGTGATGCTCGGTGGGAGAAGCTGGGCAGAACATCTTGGTTTAATTGATGGGTGCTTACATCTCTCAGAGCTTCTTCTTTTCCATTTACAACTCTGCGTTCATTAAAGCTAAGATCAATATAGATTATTATTTCTTTTTTTCCTTTTTCTGTTTTCAAGACACAGTCTCAGCTTTGTGAACCAAAGACTGTTAGCAAGAAGACACCACTTCACCACCCTCCCTGTCCATGCAGCCCTTTGGAAGCAATGCTTACTTACAGGAACAAGAAAAAGTGGAGAAAAGGAAACTAAGGCAGAAAATTCTTTGCTCTGTGTGGTGCATTCTTGGTATGTGTAAAGCAAGGTGAGCCACCTCCAGCCCAATTCAACAGGAGGACAATATCAAGACCTCATGTCTCATAAAATGAGATGCCAAAGGAGGTGGGGAAATTCAAGAGAAATCAAGCCGTGGTGAGGTGCATGGATAACTGTGCGAACTGTAATTAATGATGGGGGGGCGAGCTAATGAGATAAGGAAATCTCATCTGAGCAAAGCTGATGAGTCAAGCAGGATTTGTTGGAGTTTCACAACTTCTTCATTGGTGTGTGGTGTTTACTCTATCTCCTGCCCAAGTGCCCAATAATTGCTGCCTGATGATACAAACAAATAATAACTTTAACAGAGCTGATAATTACCACGGAATGGAGACGAACTTCTCTGAACGTATAAAGGAGAACTTCTGTTACCCCCAGCAGAGGAGCTGAGGATCCTGCACTCTCATTTCTCCTCCTGTTTTACAGCCTTCCCCATCTGCTCTCATCTCAACTCTCTGAAGCGTCGCTATGAGCCACCATTTCTTCAGATTTGGCAATGGGAATTTCAGTTCTTCTTCTGCTCACTGTGGCACACTGGGGAACGGGAGAGGTTCCTCTGCCATGAGCCATTGGGAAGATGATAGAGGACAAAGATTTGGTGGTTATGGCTATGGGTATGGGTATGGGTACGGCAGCAGGAGCCTCCACAACCTCAGTGGGTTTAGGAACTTTTCTACTGGTGGAATGTATGAAGGAGATGGAGGAGGGTACGGAAGGCACTGGGGGTACTATGGTGGGAGATACCTGGACAGGGACTTAGGGAGAAGAGAGTATTTTGTAGGGGATTTCCAAGGTGGGGAAGGTAGGACGTATGGAGGAGGCTCAAGCAGGGGAACGCTCAGTGGAGGCCTTCGTGAGCAAGGGACTGGGCAGGGCTTGGGACACACTGCTGCTGGTGGAGGCATCGAGGAGGTCCACGTCAACACCAACCTGCTGAGGCCAATACAAGTGCAAGTTGACCCCGAGTTCCAGAGAATGCGGTCAGATGAGAAAGAGCAGATTAAGACACTCAACAACAAATTCGCATCATTCATCGACAAGGTGAGTCCCTGTTCTTTCTTTGCTAATCATGGAGTGGGAAATGCCAGGGGTGCTTCTTACAGGTCCAACCAATGCACCTGATCCTCCTCTGCATCTCATCCTCTGCGCCAAAATCTCTGCAGTGGTTGGATTCCCTTCTGCCTTAATGGCTAGCTACAAACGCTGCTGTGTGAATCATGTTTAGCTGGGGGATAGGAATCTCTGTGTCATGTCTTGTGGCAGGACAATAACGAACTACTGCATTGATTCCAACATATCAACTCATTTGACTTTTGAGGAAATGGGTTTGTGCATGGTTAGTGATACTCCAGAGCCTAAGAATTGTTTGTGCTAGCAAGAGAAACAGGTGGTGGACTTGAGCATCCTTGAGGTTTTCTGTTTCTTTTTCTCAAGCCAAGCAAAACGTTTCATTTCTCCCAGCCATAAAACACGGACTTATTTGCTTGGAGATCTTCCAGATGTCCCCCACATCATTCCTTACCTCTTTCCTTGGTCTATATTCAGAACTTCCACCTCTGTGTGATTTTTACCTTCTCAGTCATTCCTACACACATGCACAGGAGAAAAACAGCCTGAAAAACACTTCCACCCACGCAGACAAAGGCGTGTGCCTTTGTTTGGGTGTTCACGTGTGTCTGCATAGGGTGGAAGCTGGTGTCATTTGTTACACATGAAGACATAAGAGCCTCTTGTATTACCATACAGAAAAAGTGTCGGTTACACCCAGCTTTTTTAACCATGCTTAATCCTAAAAAATGGGGTCACTTTGACTCCTTATTCTTTATTTTAAACCTTTTGCATGAGAGCTGCCAGCGTACAGTCTTGTTCGTTGTCCCTACGCTGCTGTCAGTGCTTCCCAGTGGCTGAGGTGCTCCTGTGTTTTGCCTTCCAGGTTCAATGCCTGGAGAGGCAGAACCAGGCTTTGATGACCAAATGGGAACTGCTGCAGCAGCAAAGCTCCCAGCCGGAGGAGAGCAGAAGCATCACCTCCTTCTTCCAGTCCTACATCAATAACTTGCAGAGGCAGCTGGACACGCTCCAGAGCCAGAAGGAGCAGCTGGATCCAGAAGCCTATGAAATACTTCAGCTTGTTGAAGATTACAAAAAGAGGTGAATAGTCACTAAACCAGGACAAGGCATATGGTAGAGCTGGAGTTTTCCCAGGCAGTGGTATCATGCTTTGGGATGACACGGCTTTCTGGTCTTCACACACACTGTAGACTTGAGAGCACTGCTCTGTGGTAGGCTTGTTTGGGGCTTTTGGAGCTGAAGTTGAAAGAAAGTTCAACATATCCACTGTTTGGATGATTCTCTTTTGTTTATGATCCATTTGGCTGAAGAAGTCAGATAGGCAATTAGATACCTGTTTCTTTTCTCTGCTACAGATTTGAGGATGAAATCAACAAGCGTACATCTAAAGAAGAGGAATATGTGGAGCTTAAAAAGGTGAAGTAACTCAAGACACTGGGTTAAACCAAAGCCTTGGTAATAAAACAGTAATTGGTTGGTTGTTGAGGTTTTCAGAAATAGGGATTAACCTCACTTCCTTTGTCTAGAGACATCTAAAATCTGAGCTGTTTGCTGACAGAATGGAGAGAAATCATTTCTTCCAGAGAATGTCTTTGTTCTGTGTAAGATGTGTATCTAAAAGTCTCTGTCTGTCTCCATTCACTCAAGCCTGGAGGAGAGATTGTTGTTAAGGTCTGAAGTTGAGGAAGATAAATCTAGCACAAAGATCTGTGTGCTCCAGGAATGAAAGAGTGAAATCAAGCTTTGTATGAACTGCGATTCAGAAAGGAGTTGGCCATCAAAAGAACATAAATAAGCGTTGGTTTCTTTCACAGGAACTGGACAGTACCTACATGAGAAAAATGGAGTTTGAAGTTCGGGTGGAAATACTGAAGCAGGAGCTTGAGTTCCTCAGATGCTTATATGAGGCGGTGAGTACATTTCTTGGGTCAGGAGCACACACACCCTTTGGAAGCTGCAGGAAAATTCTCCTAAGCAGGACTTGGTGTGCAGGGTGGTGCTGTAGATGGGATCACTCCTGATTTAATAATGTTGTGGGTTTTTTTTAATCTGTGAGTGAAAAGAGGGGCTGGAAGAGACACGGGAAAATTGAAACTGGGGATGGAGCAGCAGGACTTGAGGGAGGCTGGGATATTCCAGTGGGTAACTGGCCAGAAGATCCAATTTCAGTCCTCATAACAGGACCCAAACTGCTTGTCTTGACTGTGAAAATCCAAAAATCTTGTTTTCCTTGCAGGAACGGTCCCAGTTGCAAACAGTAGTTGACAACACCAATGTCATTCTGTCCATGGACAACGGCAGAGAAGTGAACTTGGACGGCATCATTGAAGAAGTCAGACAGGAGTATGAGAGAATTGCTCAGAAAGGCAAAGATGAAGTCAATGCCATGTACCAAGGCAGGGTGAGTAGACATATCAGTGAGTCTCCCTTGCTTAGGGTTAATTGATCCAGAAACCAACACGTCCATTCTCTTCTCTCCACCCACCAGTACCAGGACCTTCAGAACATGTGGGTAAATCAACAAGAGCAACTGAGGAACAGTTACCAGGAAATCCAAGAACTTACCAGGCAGATCCAAAGACTGCAGCCGGAAATTGAAATAGTCAGGAAAGAGGTAAAGCTGATACATCCCAAGAAGACTAAACTATTCTTGCCACTCTTACATGGGGACAAAGTGGAGAATAATGTAGCATGCCCTTTGGAGGCAAAGCTAAAGATGATATTTTCTCTTCGAAATGAAGAAAATTTGGATTTTGAGTGTCTACTGGGATTTAATTTCAGTTGATTTACCCAGTCTAATGTTGTATCTTCTAAGCTTTGTCATTGTGGTCTTTTAATTTCCAAGAAAAATGAGGAGGGCTTGAAAATCCCAGTCCCACTGAAAGAGAAGGGACAAATTCTATTTATACTTTCTGCAGAATGACAGACACCAAGAGGCTATCAGAGATGCTGAGCAGCGTGGGAGCTCTGCAGTCAAAGACGGACAGAAAAAGCTTCAGGAGCTGGAGAACGCTTTGCAGCAGACCAGGGAAGACCTGGCTCGGATTCTGCAAGATTATCAGGAGCTTCTGAATGCAAAATTGGCCCTGGATGTTGAAATTGCCATGTACAGGTCACTGCTTGAGGAGGAGGAGACCAGGTAGGCACAAACTGCTCATCATAAATAGCAGCAACCTATCCCATCTTACGATCCATCACTTGGATCTTAGATGAGTTCCTACCTGGAAGGGTTGAGATCTTTGTTTGCCTATTGGTAGCACCTAAGATTATTTTCATGTTTGGCGATTCCATCCTCTTAATGTCACTTTTTGTTCACAGGATACAGGAAGGTGTGCCAGCCACTGTCCGTAAGTATCTCCAGGTTTTGGAGTTCTTGAGGGCACTGTTACTATTTCGCTAGCAGTATGCTTAACACCGACCACCAGAACGATGGCATGTGCTTCTAGATTAGTTTCCTAGGAAAAAGAAACAAGTGGCACTGCCTCACGAGTGGGAATGTGCAGGTATATGTGCATTTATGTGTCAATATATGTCAATCTTGATTTTGAATTTATTGGTTAAATTCCACCAAATTCAGCCAAATACATAGGAAATGGAGGATAGCTCACTATGTCCATGTGGTGAATGTAAAAAGTAAATGAAATAGTCCTAAAATTTCTGTAAGTAGAAAGACAAATAAAGAAGGAACAGACCAGGACTCACTCAGGCTCTTTTCAGAAGACCTAGACATGGCCAAATGAAAGCTAATATGTATCTCTTATGCCTATGGAAGTCACTGCTAGAAGAATAACGTTGACATATCTTTATTACTTGCAGGTGTTGTTACACACAGAGTGAGTGGTGCCAGTGGCTTTGGAAGAGAAGACGGTGACTTCAAAAGTGGAAAGGAAGAGATGAGCTCTGATGATAGCAACAGGACAATATGGACAGAGACTACACCGGGAGGGGGAAGTGAAGGTGGAAGACGAAGTGATAGGGTATCAACGCATGGCAGTAGAGGACAAAGGGGTGGAGAAGAAGGGCGATATCATACCGGAAGAAGCTCAAGCTCGGGCTCTGGATCAGGGTATGCATCAGGAGGGAGAATTAGCACAGGTGGGTCCTCGTCTGTAGGTGGCCACAGCTCTGGAGGCTTTGGTTCGAGCTCTGGCAGTGGCCGATGCAGTCCTCATGGTGGAGGGCTGAGCTCTGGAGGGAGCAGTGGCTCAGGCAGGAGAGGGTCCATTTCAGGAGAAGGAGGAAGCTCAGGTCATGGGGGATCGAGCTACGGCAGTGGAAGTGGAGG